>JAIPRL010010424.1:0-15536 GCA_025469235.1 Pemphigus obesinymphae
AACGGCAGAGGAACGCGCTCCGAGTGGCGTCGGAAACGGTCCGGGGAATTAAATTTCTATAAGAGGTTTTTCTCATGGAAAAAACGGTGGAGAAAAAGTTATCATTTTATATAATAGAGGATTACAGAATTAATAAAAATATTATCTTAACTTAACTTTTAATGAAAAAAATTAACCAGATAATAACTTGTTCACAGATATCTTAACTACATAATATGATATGTTTATAATTGATAAAATGAACTTGTTAAATTAATAAGTTAACACTGAATTAAATTTTTAACTTAACTTTAACTTACTAACTAGTTGATGTCCATCCTTGATAATGTCTATACAGAATTAAAATTTTTTAATTTAAAAGATTCATGATTTTCAATCGCAGATTCCAAGTTTTGAAAACAAATCTACACTCTGCCTTAGATAAAGTTCTCATGTTGATGTAGTACTGCAATAATTTTTTTTACATTAGTTTTTGATGAAAAATATAGTCAACTACCACAATGGAAATTGTTTTTCAAATGTTATAATAGTTATATCATTGATTTTAAACTTAAAATTTAATATATCACCAATGCTCAGATAAATCAGTTGACGTAAAGTTGTAAACCGATGGACGGCTGACGTCCACAAAATTGTAGTTTGATTTCCCCGATTTTTTTCACTAGTCGAGTGATAGCTGTAAATTAATTTATACCTCGGGGGAATTATCACTTCTGTAAAATACTCAGTCTTGTTTGTTTGTAGCCTTCGTAATACGGCTTTTTGGTTTTCCGGCGACGATGCTATCGAGAATACGTCTATAAACTAGGTGACACGCCTCGATTGCGACGAAATAACGGTCCGCCAACCAATTGGCCCCTAGGAAAACTGGGAGACGACAGTGTAATAATGGCCGACGTTTACGAATTTTCCTTCGTGTTCTCTCTCGTGTATACAATTCATTATTATATATTACTTTAACAATGTTATCGAACAATTTTTGATTACAAATATACAATATGTGATCCAGGGATAATTACGAATTGGTTCCCCCGGTTGTTATTAGACGCAGTAAGTTCGTGAATTGGTACACAGAAATAAATTAATAATAGATTATAAAAAAATAACCAAGTCCAAGTTAAATATTATTTATAACCTTAGCCTAATTACCCATACTGACTAACAACAATAATTACTTTTCCATTTTTTACAGGCTTAGGACTTAATTACGGTTGAAAATATAAGTATAACATTTCCCTATAATAATAATAATAATTATCTATTAATTACTGTCCATACTAATGGATGATCATATTGTGTGTATTTTAATAATAATTGTCTCATCGCAACCTATGCAACTTTAGCCTTAGCCTAGTTACACTTTCTTATAGGTATAAATCCTAAAAAACATATATATTGTATAGGTATCCAAAATTTCGTAGACAAGTAAAAATTGGACTACTCTATTTTTTTTTTTTATTTCGTAATACTATTTTTTGAAATATAAAAAAAAATTATGTTTTTCCTTTCATATGATCTTTTAATCTAATTTAATTTTTATATATTATACGATTGTTGAAAAATCAAATTTTATGAATTTCTTATACACTATTATGAACGTATTCTGCAAAGACCAATAAGCCAAATTATAAGTAGAATGCATTTTATCTACTAGTTTTAAGCGATTTTGATATAATTCATCCTAATGCTGAAAAATAAATGTGAACAATATATTGAAAATTAAATATATATTAATTACAAATTATAAAAAAGTTGTTAGTGAAAGTTGTATAATATAAAAGTTATAAATAAATATAAATAAAAGTTTTAAATAGGTAAAAATTGCACTTACAGGTTACAAATTGTTTTAAGTGATTTTATTGATAATAAGTTATTTCTACACGATATACATGTGGTGAAGGCTAACTCATGCACACATGTTACCTAGTTAAAAAGTTGAAGATGTAGTATGTAGGGCTGTGGATTAAAATTATTATACACTATAATTTAAGTATAAAATGTTGAAAACCTTATAAATACCAATTTAAATATTATTTGTTTGGTTTTTAAAAATATTCTTTACTCACTCTGTATAATTTTAAACGTTTTTTTTTTAATATTGTCATGTTAATAAAAGTTTAAATTGTTGGTTAATTCACTCCAATTTAACCATACCGTTTAAATAAATAAGACCCTTTTTGTTGATTAATTTGATTTCATTGTGATTTTAACGTTTCAAAAAGATTGTTTGGCATTTTAAATGTGCATGCTATATTTTTAATTTTATCGATCGAACTTTATACAATCATTACAAAAATAATCTCTTTTTTACGTAGGTATCAGTAAAACTATTTTTCATGCCATTTTATAATATTTATGATTTTTCTACTAAATGATTGCCAATATTTAACCATTTAAATATATGCATCTCATTGTTGTACAATGGGATATTCGTGTTCATTAAATATGTGAGTATTTTATAATAATACTCCAAAACTTAATATTTTTTACAATATAAATATTTTTACAAATAGAATAGTCTGAATGATCTTAGTTAAGAGCAAGTTTCGATTTTTTCTAAACTTGATTATTTAGTTTAATAATAATAACAAGCTACATAAGATAGATTAAATTATGTACGCATATTTGGCAATACATTAAAGTTAATATGAACTTTTTTAGTTAAAAAGTATTAATTATGTAGGTAGGTATTGTGCAATTCATGAAAATTATATTACTATAGATAACAATTTAAAATATTTATTAATAATTTACAAAAATAATTATAAAGAACATGATTTGTTTAAACCAATTTATTCAAAAACTACATAATGCATAATATTATGTTTGTTATACTCTAAGCTTACAAAAGGTACCTATCTACATTATAGATGAATGCGAAAACGATTATATTTATTTAGTTATTTTACACATATTTATAGTATAAAATATATGACATTTGAATACAAATATATTTTATTTAACAATATAATATAAGACAATTAAAAATAAGTTTTTAACATTCCGTAAGTAATTTATATTTGATCTTGAATCCTATTTCCAAATTCAATAGATCATTCAACCCGTCAGTGACAACGCCAACGAAAAGCGGGCCTTGTGTTTTAACTAAAATTAACATTATATTAGTATAAGGCTTAGAAATATTATCATTATATTTGCAGTGGTGAACAAAATCAAAATTGACTTGTTTGTAAAAATAATTCAGATTTAAACAATAAATAATATATCAGTCTACATAGTCCGATTACTGCCAATTACTAGCTTTCTATGTATATGTATAATTAGGTAAATATAGTATAGTATAGTAAATATATTTCATAAATTTAATATGAGATAATATGAGAACATAGTTTGTTAAAGCGTTTTGGAAAAAAATACATTGATGAGTTCAAGATAAATATACTCAGACATTAAATTACTATCGAAAACATCGACGAAAATAAAAATAAATTTTGAATGTAGGTACCTACTCAAAGTTCCTTATAAATACGGGTATATTATTCATAAAATACTGTTTTTAGTCAAATAACTATACATTATCATATATCATTATAATATAATAATCGAAGTATATTTTGTAAACTTACTGTTGACTTCGATGTTCTTTAGTGACTGTCCACAGTATTTAGACCCAAATACCTCTAAACCTGCAGAAATACCAACACCATTGGGTATGATCAAATAGTCCTTATGCGGAAGGACATTTCCAAGCTTAGCGGCGACACCTAAATCGAGAGTGTCGCAATCTCGTTCCGTGAACTGTGATGAATTACCATTTGCAGCCAACTCAAAATTTAACGCCACGAGCCTATAAAATAATTGAATTATTCGCGAAGAAACTATCAAATATATTCATTATTAAAAGTATGTATCTATAAATACAAATGTAAGCTTGTCGATTGACGATTACAATTTAAGAACGAACAAAAAGTGTTTAATTACACATTCAATGGTCTAGTGACGAAAATATAGTTTTACTGTTTTACGTAAAATTTACTTTATTCCACACGTGTCCGGATTTCGTTTAAAGCATATTGCGTAGTTTAAATTGCCAAAGTAATGTCCCAGGCCGTTTAAGTAGTTAAGGCTTTCGAATATACCTTCTTTTTCTGGGTAATATTGTAAACATCCAATTGGGGCTGAAACACATTATATAGTATGTCGGTTGTAATAAATTATTTCAAAACATGTAAAGCAAATTGTCATCACAGTGGAAAATCTCTGTCAATATCGGTTTTCTATTCTTACCTAAACTGAGCACAGGTTCTTGGTCGTTTCCCACATGGCATGGCATTTGTGTTAACGTTATGTTCCATGACGGTTTTTTTATTCCAGGGGTAAGGATACCCAAATAGACTGCTGCTAGAATGAGTTTTTTCGTAACCGTCGCCTTCAATATTGGTTCGTCATAATCCTTCGTTGGCAAATAAACTAAATGACGTGGAAACAAATTTTAAAACTTTTCCAAAAGTTACGTCAATTAAAACATTTCATGTTTACTGTGTTGGCCGGAGAGTTCACCGCATAAAACGGATAATTTAACTAACGGAATGCCTAGTACGCTTAACTTCAGCAAATCGATATCTGATTCGCAGGTATATGCCGACGAAGTATCTTTTTGAATAGGTTGATGGAATGAAAAAGTTTCTAAATCGATCCTTTGAATATATATTACACAAATATTAATTTTCTTATCAAAATATATCACATTATATAACTTAATTTACCGTATGCTGCAAGTTTCTGGTCTGATATTAAGTTCAAGCGTATATGTTCCGGGCAAGAGTGTGTTTGGACTTTGAAAATTGGTTTGGAGTGCATCCGTCAAAATTGTAGTTACCGTTTGTAAGTCTATGGAAATAATTATTATTTAATTAAGCTGAAAACAATTTTTCCGATTCAAATATAATATATCTGCTATACACAATGTTATAATATATTTATTTTATTTTGAATTAAATAATTCATAGTTAAAAATCTTTTAAAGTGAAATAATATAAACAAAATATTTAAAATAATAACTGTATATAAAATACCTACATATTTTTTTATCGAATATTCACAAATTACAATAACAAGTTAGGTATTTGTTATACATAGGTACCTATATTATTTTTATTTGTAAGCAATAGGTATCGATATTTACGATTAAGTTAAAAATAAATTTGGATGTATTTATTCATTTATTTTTAAATTTAAGATCTAATGAAGAGAAATATCTATAGGTATACTATAATGGTGCTTATAATTGTGCAATATTATATTACATAATTATCATATATTATGGACCTAAGAAAAAACTATAATTTGTAAACGTAGATATATATTATAATATACTTACTAAGATCACAAAAAGTTTCAGACACCAGAAAAGCCAAAAACAAAATTACAATGTTTAAGTTAAACATTTTATTAATATGGATTTTCTTTTTAATGTTAATTAAACAATCTTTCAGAAATAAGAAAGGCTCGCGGAAGTATCCTCATAGTGACTATACATTTTACATGGTTTTTTCATGTTTTATATATAATTAGTTATTTTAAGCCTACCTAGATAATGGTGATTTTCAAGTATATTGATCAATATAATATGAGTACTTAAGATTGTTATTTTATATACCAAATAATAATAATCAGGATTTAATAAATTACATTAAATTTATCATTTTTCCAATGATATACTAATATTATTTATGTAATATAATACAAATTTATTGTGTTGAAATATTTCAGTATCATGTAATATTCAAGTTTTATTTATGTATTATTTATTGCCTGTTGGATCAGTATATTTAAATATTTACCAAACATATTATTGCTTCTAAGGATAATCATTGTTTTCCTATCATAAATACCAATACATAATCCATGAACATTGAACATATTATTTTATCTCATATTTGATAATTTTATACTTTTACAGTTATATACATTATAGGTACGTGATACCATTTTAGATTCTGAACGGAATAAAGCATATCTTGTTTTTAAAATAAAGGTATTATTTCTGGAAACAAATTTTCGGGTTAAAGAAGTGGAAGTAGGAGTTTTGCGGTAAATAGCTTTTTTGAAGTCATTTCGAGAGGTTATTTTTGGATATTGTCAATATTTTTCTTAATCGTAAAGGAAAAATTGTTATAAATCGGAAATAATTATAACAAATAAAGTTGTTATGGTTTTGAATATTTATTTCGGTTGTGTTTATTTGTATTATAGTAACATGATCAAATTTTAAACCTTTTTTTCATTACACTGAGCTCTGTTCAGAATTGTTTTATTGAAAGAAATTATTTATTCATGCTTTGAAATTCACCACTTCCACCAAGTGTATTCTATCAAACAAGCGAAGTGCTTCCACCTCTTATATCAACTAGCTTTTTTGGTTAAAATTTTAATTAATTTAATTTAATTTAAAAAAAAATTAACAAAATATATAAAATTTCATTACTTATTATTATTTATTTACACAATCCTTGATATTTGTATGCGAGTATAGTTACTATAATAATTATATTAGGGATAGAAATACTTACTATACGAGTATGAAAAATAAGTAGGTACAATATTTATTAATTGTCGTATTCGTATTTTATTAATCACAAAACGATTCATAAGTGATTTATGCATGTATGATATTTTGATAAACTGTCTATTAAAATACTTTACGTAATTATTAATAAATATTATCATAAACAATTTGAAGTTATATTTATATCAGTGCGTAAATAACGTACCGGGAACAAAACTACTTTTTATGTGAAGGAAGATAATATAAGAATATTGTTAATTTTTAAAAATAATACGCAATGCACTTTTATTGTTCGTCCTTTAATAAATATTAATTAAGAATATAATATGTAATGTTAAATATAATTCATATCATTTTTAGATTATTATTTAAAAAAATGTTTCTCTAAATTTTCTTTGTGATTTTAGTTTTTATTGAATTATATAGATACAATAAAATATTCAAACCTGTATACGCTAATAATGACAATGTTTAAAAACTATTCACTTCAGGACCTGAGCTATTTGAAAATAAAATTAATATCCACTGTAACACTACGGTTACTGACGCCACTGGTATACGCTGGGTCGCCAACCTATGACCCGTATAACACCGTACTGGTGAAAGAGGTCATAGGATTTTTTGAGTACCTATCGTTTGATATAAATAAAAGAATAAAGTACTTTTTGAATATATTACGTTCTTTTATTTTATTTTAATTAAATTAATTTATTTGCCGAGAAAGCCTGTGGCATAAAACTCGGACAGAGAATATATATATGAAACATCAAATGTATGATACCGGCCAAGGTATATAATATATAATTAAAACGAATATTACTCGATGTGCAGGCTGTACCATGCATCATTTATTGCCGCCGGTGTAGCTCACCGCGGGAGAGACTTCTGGCCACTACTCCATCTTCATATGATACATATACGCAAAAACAAAATGGTTAAACGGATATAATGGACTCCGGCTATCGATCGGAGATGTTCACTCGAGCCGGTGGAAGGAAGATAAGAGAGACGAAATCGGGCGCGTGCGATCGCATAATCGCGGGAAGCCGTAAAAGGTTAATTTTAAAGAAGGAAGACTTGGCCAGCACTTACAAAATAAATATATACATATAAAATAATTCATTAATTAAATATTTTCGTCGAGTTCGCACGGTTCAGGGTGGTGGATATGCGTATTAAACACCGTACCGAGCCGGTCGACGACAACGATGGTGTGGGGTGCCGGTAGGTATACATATAGGCGCGCGACGTTTCTGACGAGGCCTAAATGCGTTACGTTACACCACACTTCATGTAATCGTATATATTTTAGTAGAAAATTATTATTATTATTATTATTATTATTATTATTAAATTACAGTATTTTCATCCAGGCAAATGCATTATAATTAATTTTTGTATCGTTTTATTTTTACTCCCAAAAATGCCTAATATTTGTTAATGAAGTGATACACTGATTTCCAGCTATCGCACAGTTTATGTAGGTAGTTACGTACCTATAGTTAGTCTTACTAAAGTTTTCGGTAGGCCGTAGGTGTCTGTCAACATGTCAGAGTACCTATTATGACAACATTATTTTTAATTAATATTGAATTCCCATATTTCACAAGTTATCATACCAACAGATCGTAAATAAAGTTTTGCATTAGTTTAACGAAAATTACACAAAAAGTGAGTTTAAGACCCGTAAATCGAAAAAGTTTGTACCACCATCAAACTGAAAAACTGAAAAGAAAACGTAAGAAAATATGGAGGGGGGTACCTTAATCGTACAACAAGAACAGGAATAATATAATATTAGTTGCTTTTTAACAAGATGAACGTGAACGTGAATAATTAATTTGTACTTTTTCTAAATGAACTTTCCAAACACTGATCTATATATTATATAATACCTATATTATATATTTTTATATATTTTATAAACCGACTATGAAGTACATAATAAACTAATGATTATTATTTTTAAAAATTTAAACAATAACCTAGTAACTATAGTAATAATATATACCTATACGTCTATACCAATATACCATACTATATTTCAAAATGTGTTGGATTATAATTATGTAGGTATAGGTACTCTAGATATAACCTACGCAGTTAGTATAAAATTTAAATTCAAGGATTTAAACTAGAACATGTTTTAATTTACTTTAAGGTTAAAAAAAGAATAGTTTTAATATACCTACCTATTATTATACTGGAATTAAAAAATAATTATATCAAATGTGTATAGTCTATATAAACACATACAGTAGTTATTATAAACAATAATATGTACCTACTGGAGAAAAACCGTGTATTTTTAAATATAAAATATGAATAGAGTTCATCAGATTATATATTTATGATGTCGTTTCTAAATATTTATTGAATTCATCAATTTTTTTCTACAAAAATAAAAGGTACTTTTGTCATGTGAGTGAAGAATATGACAACGCTTTTACGTATTTGTCAATAATTTTTTTTAGGAAATATTGTCAATTAGGTATATAAGTATATTGTAGAAATGAATGAATACTATTGTTTATTTTGTTTCAAATAATAAATAGGTATATTTTGTTGAATTAAAAGGCAAAGTATAAAATAAAATAAATAGAAATCATTAAAATAATTATAATTTAGCACCCGGTGGTGGTTAATGAATAGTCGATCTTGAATCCTTTCTCCACGTCTTCGTTAGGATTTGAGTAATCGTCACTGACGAAAGCCACGTATAGAGGTCCTTGAGTATTCACTAAATTGTATTAAATGAAAAAGAATAATTATTAAAAACAATCAAGACATTGTTATAAAATAAATAAAACAGATAGATTAGGTATATACCTATTGTAACGTGGATTATAATAACATAATTATAGTTGTATTTAAAGTATTACATTTAAATACCTAATCAATTTTGATAATTCTGTTGTTTACCTACATTTTATTTATAGAGTTTATTTAAAAATCGATTATTTTTACTAATATTATAAGAGTAATAACATCATAAAAAACCATTTAATTTCCAATTTTAACACTTCAACTTCCTTATATTGTCTCATACTTGAACTAAATAGACGAAATACACATTACAGCTTTAATCTCATATATTTTTCTTCTTTGGCTTCCAAATTCTACTCCACAGAGCCGTTATTGTTATAATACATACAGACTATTCACTATAGTGAAAAAACCTAATCTAACAATTTGGAGGGTGCAAAACTGGAATGGGCAATATTTTGTATGAGTGTATGTGTATGTGGGGGATGGGAGAAACGTACCAGTGATTTCGCCGAAATTTTCTACCGATCGACCGCAATATTTTGATGCGGACAATCGGTTGGAATAAATGCCGTCCAGTATGAGTAAATAGTCGCCGCGCACTTTGGACACATTGGCGTGCAATATTCTCTTTCTCACGTCCTTCAAAATCGACCTGGACCTAGGTTTTAGTGTAGTAGTCGTAAGAGATGAATCAACCATAGTCGGAGAATCCGTAGATGGATCATCCGTAATTAAAGAATTCTTGGTAGGAGTAACCATAGTCGAAGTAGTAGTCGTTTTCGGTGCAAGGGTGGATTTCGCATCGGAATCGCCTAATATCGTGTCGCAATCTCGCTCTGTGGAACCGGTGAGTTTCTGATTGGAAGCGAGTTGGAATTTAACAGGCTCGTATCTAAATAAAAGTTTTTGAATTTTTTTGGTTAAAAAAAATTACAACAAAAACATAAGAGAACATAACTTAATAGGTACTTAAATACCAAAAAAAAATTATAATAATTTAAGTCAATTTAACAAGAATCAAAATTATCAATAATTCCAAATGAAAATTATTTATCAACTTTAAAATAAAGAAAAAAATAAGCATTTTCTTCAAATATATAATATTATTAATACGTGTATCAAAGGAAAACACCTTTACGATTTTTGTGATTACAAAACAAAAATTTTCCATTTTAGATTTATATATGAACTTATAAAGCTGTTTAATTTATAAAATAAATTTATTTTATTATAATTATATTAGTTTTAAATTATCGATAGGCGAAAATGTCTGGTAAAATATAATTGCATCCTAAATAGTTGGGAGAAAAATCGAAGGAGAAGAAGAAGAAGATATTTTTCTAATGACTTTTCCTCATTATAATAATAAAAGTATTTTTTAGCTTTTAATTTAGTTTTAGTATTTAATTGCACATGTATTTATTGGCAATGTTACTCACTTAATTCTGCAAGTTTCTTGGTTTCGTTTAAAACACACAGCATAGTTCATATTTCCTAAATAATGTCCCAATCCTTTGTTGTAGTTGAAGCTTTCGAACGAACCTTTCTTTTCGGTGAAATATTGTAAACATCCATTGGGTGCTAAATCATTGGGAAAGTAAATTAAATGGAATTTTAAAAAAAAAATGAAAACTAGCTGCATTTCAGAGGCAAAGTTTAATAGATCCTTCAAAAAGTATATGGCAAAAAATTAATAATAAATATTGAATTACAATTTATTAATTATTTAAAAAAAAATAGAAAAAGTATTATAATAAATAATATCGTATACATTTGTCCAGACTCTCCAAGATAAAAATTTTAATTGCCTTTTCAGTAGCGTATGACCAGAAATAAATTTATAATTTAAAATATTTGAGGGAGATGTATAACCTGTTACCCCACACCTAGATACGTCACTGCAGTCTTTCTTACCTAAGCTGTACGATTTGGATTTCGTATTGCTGCCTCTTTCGTCCACTTCCCAATCCCAGGCCTGGCGGGCAATGTCCTTAATCTTCCACCAGTTAGTTGAAGATATTTGGCATTCCAGTTGTGAGATTTTCAATTTCCAAAACGGCTCTGAATCGATATAATCATCGTCTCTGGTAGTCAACCTGAACTTAAGTGTTACCTGTTGTCTGTTTTTCACGTCTAACGAAGTTTGCTGATTCACCGGCACGTACACTGTATAATATGTATGTGATATCCGAAAAATAGAGATTATTAACGACTTCAATACAAAATATTAAAAATATTCGATTTTTACCGTGTTGGCCAGAATTTTCACCGCATAAGATGGGCAGGTTCATTTTCGTATTATCATTAGAAAACAGTGTAAACTCGTCATGTTCACAAGTATACGCCGATTCCTTGTTTATTTTGGTCGGCTGGGCGAGTGAGAACCGCTCAAAATCGATCCTGAAATTTAAATTTATATTAATAAATATTACGTGTATTAAAAATTATCAATTAATTTAATTAAAATAATTTAAAAATATTTTACCTTATCTGACAAATGTTTCGTCTAATGTTGATCTTGTACACGCACACGTCTTGGAACTTATCTGGATTTTGGAAATATGATGTACTTGCACCCGAATATCCACCACAAGAATTTTGAGCAACTTGAAAATATAACCACATTTTCATCAGTTATATACTCGTATATCAGCCGAGAGAAAATTTTTATTTTAGATACTACCGAATGTACAATGCACTACATTATAGATTAGACATTCAAGATTATATATATTTATATTTATATATTTGTGTAAGTAATGCTATTTTTGATCTTTTTAAAATTAAACGGTCGATGTAGATATACTGTAGGTATACTGTTAGATACTCTTTTTTATTGTTTTGTTAGCAGTGTTTAACCAAATAATATAATATATATAGTAGAGAATTTCAGTTAATATATAATATTATATATAGATATTTGATATTTATATAATATATTTTAAAAACAAATTTTTATTTTCGTTAATCACAAAAAAAAAAAATAAAAATAGGAAATTATATTTTTTTCGAAATTTTTTAAAAATTCAAATAAATCCATTTCAAAAATACCACAGTATTATATATATGGTCTCGACATACCTGAACAACATGATTTGAAAGGGAAACATTTGCCCACCGATTTTCCGTTCATTTCTGTGCACTCGCTTTGACCCATGCAAACTCCTCGACGACCATTCAAACCAACACACGAACGTTTCCCACTATCCATCATATTCCATCCTGAAAATATTTCAAAACGATCAAACAGGTACTAATATGTGTAATAATGTAATAATAATAATAATAATAATAATAAAATAACCTATACACGATCGTATATTATACCAATTACAGGACAGAGATATGTATAATTTGCAGATTATAGGAACTAAAATTGATAAAATATACGCAAAACTATAATCAAACTATGCAAAAGTGGACACAAACTAGTTAATATATTAATACTTTAAACATTTCAAACTTAATTGGTTAATTTTTTCATCATTAACTGAATAACTTAGCTTATTTACACTTTCATTGTATTAACTAAACATTTTACAGTTATCATTTTACTTAATAATCCAGTTAAATAAATACACTACACACATATTTATATTATACATATAAATTAAAACAAATTTCTTTAAACAATACCTAAGAATTATATTGAATTACAGTAAGTACCTACATTTTTCGGTATGTAAAAAAAATGAAAAATGAAAAATAATAAAAATCGAGCTCTGATCTCAAAAGTACAAGAAAACTTTTTTAAGCCCGAAGATGTGTGGCAAGAACTATCAAAATATTTAAAAAGAAGTCCGTATTTAAAATTTGAAAACCACGAGAACTCTAAACGAATTTGTTCGTTTAATAGTGAATCTTAAATCGAGGTTATACCTACGTGGCTAATAAAACATGAAAATCGTCTGAGATTTTTAGTTTTAATACATTTTTATTTGAACGCACCGAACATGTTCACGCCTTTGCCCTGACGCGCTGTGGCGCCGTCCGACGACACCTGACCGACGACGATGGTGACCGCGAGAGCCGCTGTTATACACGATAATACGGCCACGAACATGATTTTGCACTTTTTGCCGACGAGTTACAAAATGTAAAATCGTTGTGTTTTTTGAAGTAAAAATTGAGAAAACTCGTATACTTGACACTAGCGAACAGTCGAATCGAATGTATCAAAATACGTCTCGGCCCGGGTCTTATATATAGTCGATCCCGGCTCGTGTGTATTTGTATTTTTCTGGAACTTCCAAACACCAAGTCCATGTTTACTCGTGTCAAACATTGATCGACGACCCGAACGATGGTAAACAACGACTAATTGCTGATAAAAGAAAATAATATGTACTTATACATATATTTTGTATCCGGTAGATAGATACATTTCTGTTAGAATTAGAACGCGATTAAAACGGGGTTTGGCGCGATTTACATAAAAAATTACGTAATACGAGTGAGTGTTGTTTTTTAGAATTTTCGACATTGATTACCTCTTCTAAAATTCGTTCGGTCTCGGTAGCGATAAAAACCAAACGGATAAATCGTGATCGTAAAAAATTTGGTTTTTTTTTTTTATACGTGATAGAAAATCATCTTAAACGTTTATATTGAAGACAGTATATTTTACCATTATTTACGTAATAGGTACCGGGTACACCCTCTATAAATAATCCGAATATTGAATTATAATAATAATGTATAGGAATTCGAAAAATAGCACGTAAAAATAGTATAAATAGTATAAATTTCAATGGAGCCCAATTTGTATGGTGTTCAAAATAAGTCATTGTTGATTTAGATGGCACGCTTTTAAATCGTATTATTTACCTGTCTTTTAAGAGAGTAATAATAATATAACATATTATATAACTAAAGATATTAAACTACGCTATTACATTTCAATTAAGTCCGTAAAATCTAAATTGATTATAATCATTTTGAGATTATATTATTAGCTATTATGGGTATCTATAGTACCTATTATATGAGCCGATTAAAAGTGAAAACAGTTAACAGATAATGTTTTATAACACGTCTATATAATAATAATATATATAGTCATTATATGTGATTTAACGTTTCCTTAGGCATTACTTTTAACAAATTTTATTGATAAGTTTAAGTATAAGCTATAATGGTTTAAAATTAAAACTAATAAAATGAAGATACCAGTATGACGTGTAAAGACCAAATAAAAAGTAAAAATATTTGTTACAAAAACATTACACATTGGACGATGTTTATATAATTATAATAAAAAATGTTATTGTTGTAAATATTTATCGACACAGTTGATAATGATATAATAGTCGGATTGATACTTCGACGACAAATTTGGGAATTATATTATAATGCTTTATAGAACTCCGACTTACTAGTCGAGATTTTAACATGTTGCTAAAATGTATGTCAATATTTTAAACTTAACATAATATATAGAAGTCAAATATTACATGTGTATTATATTATACGGACAATTTGATTCGGAGGCATTCGATGATTTCCATGAAATTTTTAAATTCATATAGTGGAAAATTCAAGTTCATAGTATAATTTTGATCGGTGGATTGTATAAGGTGACATTTTGATCCTAGAGCTATCTTGATCTGTGGATTAAAATGTCATCATTAAGTTTCCTGTGCCAAAAGGGCCTAAGAGTTTGTTAAGAGGACGACGCTACACACACGTTTGTTTTCTCTGTCTTACTTACATACGTATAACATGGCAAATCTACGTACCGAATTCTTGATACAGTTTATTTATAATTAATATTAGAGTAAATTTACCTATTATCAAATTTGTAGAGGAGAACATAATCTATATACAGTAGAGTAGAGTTTTTTTTTTTAAATTAATTTTTAAAACTAGATATATGCATTCAAAAAAATGAGTTATTTAACTACTTATAACTTGTTTAAAAATACAATTTAAAAAACCACTCCGCACCACGGCATAGTTTATATTTTTCTCTACAATTTTGGTAATTGGTAAATTTACTCTGATATTAGTTATAAATAAACAAATGACTATCAACAGTATGTACAGTATTATATGAGTACAAATAAACAGAGAAAAAAAACGCGTGGTGGAAAAGGGAAACTATTATAATTAAAAAAAAAAAGCCGGTCAGTAGGGGGTGGAAGCACTTCGCTCGTCGGGTGTCAGTATGGGTGGATGCACTTCGCTACTGGGCAGGATACTCTAGGTGGATGTATTGCATTTGAAAGCAATGATAAAT
>JAIPRL010010425.1:0-15534 GCA_025469235.1 Pemphigus obesinymphae
TGTATGTATGTGTGTATGTATGTATGTATGTATGTATGTATGTATGTATGTATGTATGTATGTATGTATGTATGTATGTATGTATGTATGTATGTATGTATGTATGTATGTATGTATGTGATTATATATATATGATTATATGTATCTTTTACTAATGTCGGACTGGCATATACTTTAGGATGGCGATTGCCAGTCGTTTGAGGCCTTCTTAAATATAATGTATGAAAAAATAATACATACATTTAATAATAATTTGTAAAATGTTTTAATTGGCAGATAGGATAATACCTATTGATAGTGTATTTGAAGTTGAACGGTATTTTTTGCTTTTAAAAACACACTAGTATTATAGCTAATAGTAATCAATAAAACTTCTGAGTTTATTAACTATTTTTCTTATTGGTCGGAATATTTTGGAAGTCAACATTAGGTTTCACAATTTCATAACATTTATAATGCAATCCCATGATACTCGTGGTATATGAAATATGAAAGCTTAATGAAATAATTTTTATATGAATATTGATATTATAATAATATGTTATAATCATAAGTATTTAGCAAAGTTTTATTTTTATTTTTTTTATTTTGTATGTGATTATTTAATTCTTATTAATATTATTTTAATACAATTAAATTATTTTATTGCTATTTTAATCAATATACCTATATAATAATTATATTTTCACATTTCTGTTAATGTGTTAATGTTTTATACCTTTAAATAGAAACAATGAAAATTATTTTAGTGAAAAAAAATTAAGTTTTATTTGATGACAATAAAATTTATTTATATATTAAATATAACGATTAATATATGTATTGAATTTGAAAGTAATGATAAATTATTCTTTTCAGTAAATTGCGATTTGCGCGGAAATTGATGTAATGTAAGCAAAATGTATTTGTAAATTTGTTTTGAAAATTGTATGATTGTGTCTATGTAGTATCTAATAGTAAAATACATGGTTTTTAAAAATGTCAAGTTTCTAGTATCATTTAAATTTATTAAATTCCGAAGAAATTATTAATTTTTATATTAAGTAAATGGTCGATGAACAAACTATTGATCAAATTTTCTACTTAAAACTCTTGAAGGTAATGGCTAAAATAATATGTTTGTCCGTGATTTAACAATTTTTACGAATTCCATCAGTATGATCGAACCAATGTTCCTATGTCAATTCTAAAAACAAATTAGGAAATCATATAAAATGGTTTTCGAAACCTTCATTTCTGCACATATTTAAAAAATAAATTCAAAAGTCCATTTTTTTTTAATAGATAAAGTTAGAATTTTTTTATCATAAATTATTAAATATTCAAAAATAATATCGTAATATTGTCAAAAGGCCATTATAAGAAATACATAATTTAAAATTTAAATCCGTTTACAAAATCAAAATCGGATATATTGATGGAACTAGATGGGGTGTTTTAAGTAAAAATTGTCAGACCGATAGAGGCGTCTTAAGACTTGGACTTAAGAAGTGGGGAGTATAGACTTGAAGTCTACTCCTTTTCTTTAATAATAATAATAATAATAATAATAATAAGTATTTAATTATAATTATAATAATAACCATGTAATAATAATAGTACGAAAGAACCCTATTTAAATGATTTTATCAACGACAGAATTTATAAAACTAAGAAAAAATTTACTACGCTATATTTAAATACGAATTGAAACTACAATAATATTATAATATTATAATATTATTATGTTATTATGATTGTTTTATGTTATTGTAATATTTAATTAGTTAATATTATGTTCTAATCTTCAAGCATAATTATTATCTATAATACGACTATGTTACCCGTTACCCATCCCTCACCAACACACCACAAATCTTGGGGTGAGAACAAAATAGACTTATGTCTGATTTATACATTTTTCAGGAGATCGTTTTTAAAGTTTAATGATTGATTTTTTTTTTTTTTATAATATAAAATAATATAAATAAATGCTAAAACATCTAATTGATCATAATTATCATTAGATAAATGCAGACAAGTAGCACTGAGTTAATAATCGATCAAAAATCACAACAATATTGAGTTGGAATAAAAAAGTACTATCCATAAAACTTTTATGTACTCATAAATAATAAATTGGTGCACGATAGAACTTTTTTGTTCTCAATTGTAATCACAGAATATAATTTCATGATATAAAATATTGTTGAAAGATACCAATAGACTATAATAATTATAAAACATATTCCATTGTGGTTAACTCTTGTTTACCTATACATTTTACCGTATCAGTGATATCATGTGATATACATAGAACTATTTTGTTTTTTATATCTTTCTTAATATTGGTCGTAAGACTACAAAGGTAAGCTTAAAGATAGACCATTCATTAAATATACGAATTATTGAAAAATCTGTTTTTGAAAAATTCGGACATAGAACTTTTTTGTTCTAAAAAAGTTTTTGAAATATTAAAACAGTCCATAAAGCAAAACGACTTTTTACATCATTTTCACACTTGATATTTTTTGTGTACTACAGCGATATCGTTTTAATAAAACGGCACGGTGCGATCACACTACAAGCGCTTATGTTGGATTATTGCCTATACTAAACCCCTTAAACATTAACCCATTGCAATTCTCATAAAAATTACGTTTAACTCTATATGCACAGTTCAGTATATAAGAAACCTAATTTTGACCATCATAAGAAAGTTTATGACTTTTCTTATGTTTCCCCTGTTAGTTTTATTTTCAAAACAAGTTGAAATTATTATACAAATTTAAAAAAGTATTATATAAAAAACATTATTTTTCATACATTTATATAATCAAAAACATTTTAAGGGAGCACATTAAAAGTGTTCTTTATCAAGAATAATTAATCATAATTCAAGTTAGTATATAATTAAAATTTTTTTTTAATTTTAAATAAATATAGCTATGCAATAATAAATAAAGGAACCTACATTGATCCATTTATAAAATTTCAAAATCACTTTTCTTAATACGTAGTATGATGAGAAATGTATTTAACCACTTAATTTTAAATTTCTAGATGAACTCAAATAATTTAAAAGTATTTATAAATATATTCAGCAAAATTCCTTCAATTTGATGACTAAAAATTGTAGATCAACACATCTGTCTTACACTTCAATCTGAACTTAATATCTTTACATTTTGGATAGACCGTCTTGGCTTGTAGCTTAACTTAAATAAGTGCCATATTATGAAATTTTCTAGACAACGTAATCCGATCTTCTACTTTTTCTCTCTCAATGGTATTCTTCTTCAGCAAGTTTTCTTTTATAAAGATCTCGGAATTTATCTTTCTCCCTCTTTTAACTTTGATCATCACATTATTGTCAAAGTTAATAAAGCTCTCGAAGTGTTGGGTTATATTAAATGAAATAAAAAAATCTTTACTTCCATTAATAGTCTTTGTGTACTTTACTTTACTCTAGTTCGGTCTATATTAGAGTGCGATACAGTTATTCGGCATCCGTAATATCTGGCAAAATCATTTAAGATTAAAATGTGTAGAAAATAGATTTCTCTCCTATGCCGCATATATCCTCAAAATATACCATCCATTCCACGATTACATTTCATTCGATCCAAATTAGACATATCTTTACTCACATCACGCCATTCAATTCAGTTCAGACTCCGACCTCAAGTTAATCTCATCTATTCTTAATGGTCCTTAGATGTACCTGATATCCAACATTAGGCTCCATGTTGCTTTTTATTTCTGTAGAAACTCTATTATATTCTTTATTCCTTCGATAATGTTGTGTAAAATAAAAATTTTTTTGGGCAGAATGTTAAAGTACGTGAATATAAATAAATACCCAGTTTCTACAAAATAATTTGTTTTTATTTAACAAATACGTATTTCGAAAACAATGTTCTCATCTTCAGTGTACAACTAGTAACAACTACAGTAACAACTAGTAGTTGTTTAACACTGAAGATGAGAACATTGTTTTCGAAATACGTATTTGTTAAATAAAAACAAATTATTTTGTAGAAACTGGATATTTATTTATATTTATAAATAATTCTACAAGTAACTCAACACCAAAAATGTTAAAATACGACCTTTTTCTATTTATTTTCTGTTTCAGTTTATCCATTTAAATATACTACAACACAAATACATTTATTTTATTTGTTTCCATCAAAAATTGCGTTACATAAAATTAATTTACAAATTAAAAATTGGGTTACATACCAATAAGCCATATCCTCAACAAGACATACATTTTCTATGTAAAACTAGTTAGAGTTAGGTTTTTAATTATCTATTGAGTTAGGAGCTTAATAAACATATTGTCTATTTTTTGAGATAAGTGGTTTTATATTATGACGTTCACATAACTTCAAGCATTTTACACCATATTCTCCTTTATTGTTAACAATTATATAAGTAAGAGTCGAACATTTTTCTTACCGAAATTTTGAATATTTATATATTCTCATGATTTAGTATATAATATTTAAATAAAATATGGTGGATAATAAGGGAAAAGAAAGTGTGGAGGGCTATTAGAAAAATTGAAATTAAGACAGCGTTAAGACCGGATGAAGTATCAGTAGAAGTATGGAATGTATTAGAAAGTTTTGGTATAGGATGGCTGACAAAGTTCTTTTATAAGGTACTAGTTGAAAGAAAAATTCCAGAATCGTAGAGGAAGAGTTGTGTGGTACTGATATTTAAGGGTAAGCAGTAAGATTAGTATTTTAAATGTATGTTAATGAGGAGAGGGGGAGAGGAAGACCGAAAAAGAGGTGGGATGTGATGGTGAGTGATATGAGGAAAGTGGGGGTATGTGAAGAAGAGCGGGATATAGAGTTAACTGAAAGTATAAGACTAAGGTGGCCAACCTTAAATAGTTTGAAGAAGATAAAGAACTAAAAATTAGTTTAAAAATATTTTCGAATTTACGGTTTTTATATGTTAAAATTTTTAAAAACTAACTTTTAATGCGTGTCATGTTCTTTTGTTCGTCCATCCGTTTTTTTTAGTAATTCATTGCCATATATTTACCATTAAATATTATTTAATTTGACAATCTAGAGGCGACTTATAGAGTGAAAATCTATTACCGTTTTTTTGACAATTATTTATTTATGCCTATGAAATTTTTGGCTTATCAGTAATACAGGTAATAATAATTACAAAATAGAATATTGAGTAAATGAATAACATTTTTTGAGTAACATCAAACAATGGGTAGTCATAATAATAAAAAATAAAAGTAAATAAATAAATAAATAAAATAAATCAATAATAGTGGTGATAGTAAAAATAATAAAAAAAATGACAAGAATGATAACAGTTGTAAATACATTGAATGGTTAATATGTACAGAAAATATCACAGACGTATAGTGAATTCGTTAAGCCATTTGGCGTAGGCAGGGCTGTTCTCGTGCAATTGGACTAACTCTCCGTCGATTTTCATGTTAGGGAATGACTCGTTTGTGCGCTTGATAGATTGTATATTGCCGCATTCGTATAGTGGAGAGTCAACCATTCTCCATTAATGGAGTAAGTAATTACATCTCCCTTGCTCCGTTCTAATCCGGTTGACAGCTGTCCATCGGGTGCGTGTAAGATCCCATCCAGGTACTTTTATAGTTGGGTCAGTAACCAGGTTTTTGTTACGTACTTCTGCTAGTTCTCATCGCTTTTTCCATAGCCCTTTTAAGGACTCTTCAGATACATATAGATAGGATGCCTTGACCTTAACTTTATCGGGAAATGTTCCAGGATATCCTTTTGTAGCGGTAGGTTTTGAAAAAAGTGTTTAGTTTTAGAATGGTCTTTGTAGTAGACAAGTATAGTATTAGATAGCTTTCGAATTATTATAATTATTTTGGTAATTAATTGTAAACCAGAAATCACAACTTAGAAGTAGGAAAATAATTTTGAAAGATACACATCAATTGACAAAAATAAGAGAAATTATAAGAAGATAATATTCAATACCCAAATTATTAAAAAATGTATCTGGTTACAATTGTATAAATAAACTGCATGTTTACACACTTCATATACGAGTAGAAAAAACTTGAAATTGATGCCCTGGAAGAATAACCCTAGTTTATGGACAAGTAGAAACATTTGATATTTTTTAGTAATTAAATTACCTTATATTAGTAATATATGCCCTAAAAGGATGCCATACCATTTTTGATTTACCGCAAAACTTATTATGTGGGAACCAATCATTTCCAAACAATTTTTATAGAAGTATTAAACTTGTATCACCTATAAAAGTATCACAATCTGTATCGTAGTGTTCTTATATTTTTGATTACATAAATACAATTGGAGGAATTATTAATTTATTAGGTAATACTTGTATTTTTATTTTTTCATTTGCTTATTAATGTTAATGAATTATGTTACAATTAAAATATTGGTACTATAGTATTATATAGTTAATGTTCTCTTTTATGTGTTGTAAAAGTTTTAAATCTCTACTATGAATACTGTCCATAGGTATATGTTGGTTCACGTAAAACAATTATTTTCAATACAATTTCATAACTGAAAAAAAAAAACAATAAAAAAAATATATCGAAATGAGAGGAGCATTTATTATATATTTTTAAAATGTACATAAATATTTTTCAAGTGTTAAATGTTCTTTTAATATATTTCACATCAATTTTCTTACAACCATTGAATTTAAACGAAGCGAGATATGTATTGGTTTTATATATAAATAAAATCAAATAACCGACAACAATAATAAATTCTCCATGGGATTATAACAAAAGCTGAAAAAAAAAATGTTTATTTTTAATAATAGTTTTTAGTAGATTTTAAATACTTCAAGATTTAAGTTTTAACATATTATATTTTACTATTTGAAAAATATTTAATTGTACTAGAAACTGGCATACAATTCACATATTGTCAACAAATGGATAAGTCAATACAAGTAAATTTTTATAGATATTAGTTTGATACCAATTTGTTATTGTTCCATCGCTATCCACCAAATTTTTAATTAAACGTGTATGTTTTTATAATAAATCAATATTTCTCATATCTTGCATATTATAAGTAAAGTTATATACTATATATTACATGTATAAAAAATTAAAGTAAAACATATGACAGTGAGATTTTATTATATTTTGGATTTATTATATTGCGAAATTCGGATGGTATAGATCCATTTTATTCTATTTTAGTAACGACGATAACAAACAAGTATCAAGTATCTATCTATTTTTACTACCCATCAAGACTAATTTTACTAATTTTAACCATGGCTAAATTTTAAATAATTGCATAATAATATTAAATAAATTTATTACATTAGTCATATAACTAACTATGGATAAATTGATAAATGTATTTTATTTACTTATTTATATCTTAAAGAAGAAAAATTTTCTTCACTGAACAAATTCGTGTGGCCCACGATATGGGCCCATAATATCATATTATAACATATATATATATATCTTCTTTGCCTTCTCTCCTAACTATTTAGGACTAGCTAAAAAAAAAAATACAAGTTTTACATCCTCTTTTTCCTAAACTTAACACTTAACATTATAGGGAGGTCGAAGATAGTTCTTGGACAAGCGAATAATGGACGGACGGGACGGGTAATTGTGGCCGGCTTGCACAAAAGACCCCTGATCTACCCTGAAGATACCTTCTGGAAATGAACCGTGAACTTACATACCTTAATATACGTTTCTACCCACTAGACCACTGCCGATCCCAACATATGTATATGGTTTTTATTTTTTTTTTTATAATATAAATAATTAACTATTATATTTGTATATAGGTATACTAGGTAATTAAATTTATTAAGATATAATGTTATTGAACATTGTTGGAAAAAAAAATTAAATAGACAATTACTGATATTATAGGTATTAATAAAACAACAATAATAATACATTTATGGAACCAAAATATAATAAATATTAAAAAGTGAGAATAAAGAGCGGAATTCTCAATATTAATAAATTAATTTGTCAAATATCTATTTCATTGTTCTTTTAGAAGCCATTAAAATAACTACTACCCGAGTATAAATTTTGGTTCAGCAACGGCTCCACAAAAGTTTAAATTTAAGAACAATACGCAAAAAATTGGAGAGCAGTCGAATTTGAACTTGTAAACCAACTATCCTATCCTAATGGGTGCCTATAATAACTAAATTCTACGCCTTAACCATTGGGAAACCTTCTTACTTATAAATTATAATGTTTTAAATTATATTTGACTACTATATTATAGACTATAGTCTATATAACACTTGAACATATGAAAATGATAAAATCTGTGTTCTATATTCTACAAAATTATAAAAGTAATCAATGTTCAAATTGCATGATATTTTAATAAAGACGTTGTTGTTATTTTAGAATATTTAAAATAATGATATACAATTATAATAATAAATATTTGTTTTTATATCTACATTATTTTTAATAAATAATGTAGATATACTACATCATATATTATATTGATTATTCAAATAGTGCATGTAATATTGATATCTGGTATATTATGCAGTCCTATATATTATATATGAGAACGTATTATGTATATAATTATTTAAATTTGTAAATATTCCCAAGAGATAAATAAACTGACCGGGATATAGTTTATATATATATAACTTATATTTACGAATGGTCTATTTAAAAATGGATAATACCCATAGGCCTATAATATATAATTTTAAAAAATCGTTAAAGAATTAAACTGAATTTTATTTTCCTCTTTTGACTAAACAAATTTGGTTTTTTATAAAATTGTCTACGTTTTATAATTATATTAGATTACACATAAAATATACCTATTTCCTATGCCCTATGGACCAGGTTTGAATGCCATCCGTAAAAATTATTTCGATAAAATGAAATGACCGCGGGAATCCAAACAATTTATCGCATGATTATATTTGTTGAACCAACAAACAGTCCATGCATAGTTCTTTCAAATGAACCAACTGGGAACCCTAAAAATGATTGTGCAGTTATTTATTGAACTTTTGAATGGTCCATGCACGGTTCAGTCAAATAAACTGAGCGGAAACTATATTTGCTTAAATCGGTTTAAAATCAGCGTATGCACTTTTTATGTACCTCTCGGTCATGTGAATCAACTAAATGTTACTCGGGTGTGTTTAATGTCTGACGGTACCATACATATTATGTTTATAGAATATGGTGAATGGTGAATATGATGAATATATAAATATGCAAAACGAATTAATGGCAATCAAAATTATTCTCGAACCGTGTTTATCTGTTTCTGATGACTTAAAACAGTGCAGTTGTCCTATAGGTAAGATTATAACTCAAGAGAGCGTAAAATATGCAATCAATGCATACTTATCGAAGAAAAAACCGTTGCCGGTTAGGATTTTCAAAGAGGAATACAGTGCAATGATAATGATGGTGTTGCGGAATCAGCGAGAATTATTGTAAATTACGATTAAAGTAAGGGGCCGTATTTAGGAAATTGCTCATTGTCTGGAGGGGGGCACTTCTAAGAGGAGCAGCAAAAATACTTGTTATCTATTGTAAAATTTAGTCAACAACTTCTGTTCAAGTTTTAAAATTAAAAGGTTGCTTTGATTATTAAAACACTACGATATACGAGCATGATTTTATTTTTATATACGAGATAGATAGATAGATAGGTACCTAATACTATAGGTACAATTTATCTTCAAACTAAAATAGAGAAAAGAAAAATTTGATAATCCTATAACTATAAAATCACAAAGTCATATTTCTCAATATCCTATACCACCTAATAGAACAAAACGATTGGTACCAAATACTCCTATACTAAAAACTACTACTGCTACCCTTAAAGAGTATCTAGTTAAAAAAATGATAGTACGGGCTCCTCTCCATCTCTAACACAGGATCAAGTTGACACTTTTCTATCAGGAATAGTTTCAACAAAAAAAAATTAGATTCGGTATACTTGTATTATACCAAAAATGATATATTTGCTGTCGTTCAAAAATACGAATCGAATTTAAACAGTTTATGGACCAAGAACAACTTATAAGGCCATCTCTCATCCCAACGAGTTCTATACTATCATACTATAAACAACCTTTCTCTGCAGGAAATTATCATCGTTACACTCCAGGGAACGAACATTTAAAAAATTCATCTTCTGACGAAAGCACTTTTTCGTTGTAACACTATAATAAGTATAATTATTTGTCTACGTTCATCCAATTATTATATATTTGATTTTATATCACTTCAAATATATTACATTTAACATAATGTATTAAAATTCTGTAATGTCTTAAATATCTATTGCATAAAACATATATTATTTCCGGAAATAGTATCTACCTGCGTTTTTCTCCAACTTACCAAGGAAACATGAATAAAAAACAATGTTGAAATATGTTTAACTATATTATAATAGTAAGTTTATGAGCTCAAAATGGAGTATAATCGTATGTAAAAATATAAGCATAGGTACTGTATAGGAAACAAATGTAGTTTTTCTGAAATATTTCTTGGGCTTTTGGAAATAATACAAATTTTGGAATATTGTAAATACCCTTAAGATTACTTAACATAAAAAACGATAAATAAAAATAATAATATTTCAATTGTGATATAATAAGGGGGTAGGAAAAGCTCCTCATATAGACCTATTATAATATAATATAGTGTGCAGAATGAATTTTTTTATAGTCATTTTTTATATAATAGGGGCTACTTCTAACAAATAAATCAGATTATACACTTACCTCAAACAAATGGAGAGCCGTTCTCTAATGTGTATCTTGCTTTTTCAGATACACTTCCAATTTACTCAACAATATGTTCATGATATTCTGAAATATTCAAAAAATTTTGCTCCATCATCCATCAATTCTTTATACAAAGTAGCAAATTCTCCTTCTCTTTTTCTATTATTTCATGCCTGATGGAACCATTTCCGTTTTTGTTTTGTACTTGCTCTTCCTCTTCTTTGTCCAAATCCAAAGCAATCATTAACAATTCGTCCTCTTAAAACATCGCCATCTTCGACACTCAAATAGACTTCCTAACGACGAATGAAACACTGTACATTGTGAACAGAAATTAATATGAGATCACGGCACGGTCACGTCACTGATGTGTGTAAATCAACCTTAAAACTTAAAATTAAACCTTGAAAATTAATGTTACATAACATCTGGTGGGAACCCGCCACTATTAATACGGTCATCTAATTAGTGGTGGACTTTTAGACGTTACCGGAATCGGCCACCGACCCCACCGGTACCATATACCTACCACCATCTGCGATCAACCGTTACGACGTAACGTGCTCTATTGTGTTTACCGCCGGTAACGTTTACACTTTACATTGTAAAGAAATGATATATTGTAAATATATGCAATATTGTAAAGTTTACAGTATTATAAACCCACATTCACGTGAAAACTTCACTGCAGTTTATAATTCACATTGCCGTGTATTGTCGTGTACCTAAATTTGACTATAAGCTTTGACAGTTTACATTCCAGGTGCCCAAAAGTCCCGTGAGTCAATCTTAATAATCTTGTACAAAAATCTTGCCTTGTATTTGTCTTTGGTTCGTAAGTTATTAACGCTATTTTTAAGTTATATATATACATGTCCTTTTTCTTGTTTCAATAGTACTCATTTTTACTGCAAGGATTATTATTATATTATTTAATTTCATTCTTCCGTAATCATCAATTATCCCGTGGCCTAATTCCTTGCACTCAGCGTGTAAGAGATTGGTTTGGAACAATAAATATTTCATTTTTAAAAAGATCAATTTCATGAATCGTGAAGGAGAGAGAAATTATGAAATTCTGAATCTTGTGTATTTCTTTGATAAAATAAAATATCTACTAAAAAAAAATGTTTAAAAGTTGATTTATGTATTTTAAAGGGCAGTTAGGAGGTGTATAAAATGTTTTCTTTTTTATTATAAAATAAGATAGTATTGTTGTCTATGGACTCTGACTTAAATATAGCTTAGCCATTTATTTTATATGAATTAAAAATAATAATGGTTTCTCATGATTTAGTTGTTGTGTATGAATGAAACACTGGAAACAAATTGACATTAATACATATTGAGCGAAATAATTAAAAAAATCAGAACATATACTCGTCAAACTACGCATGTTAGACATCAGTATATGTTTATGTTTATTACGATTATAAGATAATATCGGTTAATATTAAATAGATTTATAGTTCTCTAATACATAGCCATATATAATGTACTGGAATAAATATGTAGGTACTTTGTAAAATGCCATTATTACCATTGCGACTAGGACGGCAAATGCTTGGGTACCATTGGAATTTTCCGAAGGATTTGTATGAATATTACTTTTACGTCATTTAAAAAATACCATTACTCAATTCAAATTGTATATTTTTGTACCTAGTTTTCACAAATCTTCATATTTTTTAATGTTTTGACGAATTTTTTCATATTCCCTATTAACGTGATAAACAAAAAATATTTATTCACACAAATTTAATATATTTAAGTCGACAATTTTAAATGGCTACATGAATTAAAAATTTATGACTAGGTATAAATATATAACTTGATCGTATATTATTTTAATAATATTATATTAAACAAAAAAAAAAATTAAAAACCAATAGATATAATATATTTTCTACTCATTTTTTCGTAGTTTTAATTATTTCCACGTAAAATAATAATACGCTGATGCAATGTATTCTATAATTTTGTTTTAATCACAAATAAATATTAAACGAAACTTGAACACTTGTGCCTATAATATTATAATACAAATATGTACCTGAAATGTTCAACAAATTTTTTTTTTTTTTTTTATATTAATTACTATAAGTGTTAATCAGTTGTGTTGAACCAAACTTTGCTAAGAACCGTTTTTCAGAACAATGATTTATCTTTGTATTCAATTCTAAAATCATAATACTATACATTATCAACTTGTGGCTAACAAGGTCCTGGACGAGGTAGGGAAGAATTTATTAGTAATAATTTAAAAAAAAAGGTCATTAACCCATTTTTTAAAAATAAAAAGTCTGTTTTACTGCAATTATTTTGTGAGTGGGGACAAAATTGTCTCTATTCTCCCTCCCCTCTATATCGACTCTTGACTTGAGAACCGAAGATGAACTAAATTCTACCATAATTTATGTATTTTGTTAACTTTTTATTTGTGCATATTATAGGTTTGAAAAATGAAAATCTGGTCAATAGGAGGTGGAAGTACTTCGCTCGATATGTAGAATACTAGTGGTGGATATAATATATATTATATTTTAACGCAATAATTTTTCTCGATAAATTGTTTCTGAGCGAAGCTTTGATGTATATTTTATTTTTGTTTTTTGTATATTACATGAATATTAATGTATTACAGTCGGTTACTTAGACATTGAGTTTATTTTAACAATATAGTTTTACTCATATTACTTTTTATTAATTATTACTTTTTACTTATTATTAACTGCCAACTGATGGTATAAAAATTATTTTAAAGATTTAAAGAATATAATTAAAGTAATGTACGACTGTCATTAGGTCTTAAAAAAAAATCACCTACATAATAAGAGTAGGTTTATCGACTATATTATATACATACCTAATGTTAATTATACATTCAATATAACATTCTATTTACTTATAGTAACGTACAATATAATACAATTATGCATTAAGTTATTAAATTTGTAAGCTCCAAAACCCCTCAAAAAAACTCAAAACCATAATTTATATAAATAATCTAAAATTGAAAAATCCCATTTTAACCCAATCATACCCAAATTTTCATATAAAAAAAAATATATTTTTTTTTTAAATTTCTTACAAGTTTATAAATTCGTGTTTAAAAAATTTCAAACATTATATTTTGTTTTCCCGAGTTTTCCAATATGTTGCTATTAAGTAACATTGGTAATTACTGGACGTGGACGAATTTTACTGAAAATTTAAAATTAAAAATTTTTTTCGTCATCTGACAAATCCAGTCCGAGTTTTTTTAGATCTATTTCCTCTAATTAATTTTCAATTTGATGTTTAGCCATAATTCTAATTACAACGTATATTGTATTATATAATTATATATTATAATGTAAATTAAATTAACAGACGACTAATTTAATGTACCTTTTATTCAATTTTGATATTGTCGACAATGGAAAAAATACTATATTTCTAGGTAAACAAAGTGCACAAGATTTCATATTATATTCTATTGCATTTCTTTAATGACCAATGTTACTTATAAGCACAACGACTAGATATAGTCTTAGGTTTGATGACTTATGTTTTATATCTCTAGTCTTCATGGTTATAAGCAACAAACTAATTTATGTATATAGATTACATACATTAGATATCCCTTATCGGTAAAAAAGAATTAGTTTTTTTGTTTGTAATAGGTCATTGAAAAAATGTTATATCAAAAATAATTATTATAAACATTAATTTTATTAACATTAATCTATTTTTAAACATTTTATATATCTATCAAATAATATTTAAAAAAAAATCAATTTAAAATCGATGATTTTTTCAAGTCAACACGCCATCTGTTGGTAAAATATAAAGAACAAGTTCAGAAATCATATTAAATGATCGGATTAGTGCTAGATGGCATAAGTATCAATAAACACAATTTTAAACTTATTTTAAGAACTTCTGGAAATGAAAGGGTTAAAAGTTTTATCATGCTAATATGATACACAAATGAATATTCGACTTAAACTTTAAAGCTTAAAAAAATTTACTAAACATATAATAATATTAACGCCAATGTGAACTACATGTATCAATTTTATCTACATTATATATCGAAATAATGAATTTTAATTAAATTCAAAAATGTAAACTTAAAAATTTTTTGAATTTTTCATTAATAATTGAATATCAATAGAATAACACGTATAATTTTGATACGTTGTACTAAATTTCCCGGTCTTAAAACCTTAAGTTAATCCTTTTATGACTTAAATATTTCAACATTAATAATTGTTTTAAATAGCCCAAAATTGAGAAAATATATTTGAAAAAAATTATCCAATTAACAAAATATTAATATACATAAGTTACTTATACTATACCCCTGTGGAGGGGGCTAAGAATACCTCCACGGTTTCCCCATGCCTGTCATAGAAGTCGACTAATTGAAGTTGCGTCAGGTCGACAGCTGGCATAAAACTTGTCAAAAAGTATGAGAAGTCTTAAAAAGAATATAGGCGAGTTTTCCCATCTCGGAAGTTCGCGGGGAAAACAAAATTGCGTACTTGGGTGTGGAGATAGCCTAAGGGACCAAGTGACCAGTAATAGTCTGATAGCAGCTGCGGTAGCCGTTCCATCAGTTATATGTGCGGGTCTACCGAACGGCCGTGATGTCGATGGTGTAGGGAAAGCACCAAAGTGTTTTGGGTTAGATTCGCACTTGAGTACGCAGGATAGGTTCAAAGTGCGAGTAGGTACGTGGAATATAGGAACATTGACAGGTAGGAGTAGGGAGTT
>JAIPRL010010426.1:0-15532 GCA_025469235.1 Pemphigus obesinymphae
GGTAGTATAGGTAATTATTGTGGGTATAGGTAAATCTATTAAAAAAAAAACTTTTTTTTAACAGTATATTATCTAATTTGTACAATACATTAGATAAATAATTGTACAATTTAATACAAAATTAAAAACAGAAAAGTACCAGATTCGTCGAACGAAAAACTGTTTTGAAATTCAGACCATGTTATCATAACGTATTACGTAGCTGATTACAATTGCTAAATGGGAAGATAGCTGCCTTTTTTTTGTTTACATTTAGTGTCTATTCTGATTTAATCTATTCTGTGGTATAGGTTCTAATATAGACAAATTCACATTGTTTCAATTATCTTGTGATCATTTTTCGACCAATGAGATGTGGAGCCCGCCATACGTCATAATTGCGCAGAAAATCATTAAAACGAAATTGTTGCACTTGTACCTTTTTATTTTGACGTGGTGGTGATAATGTGGCCGCCAGAGCTATACGAATCGTCGCCCGACATGCATGTGTTCTGCGGAACAATACGGAATAATGTGTATAATATACAAGTGTATTTACCGTGTTCGTGTTCGTGACGCGTGCACATTTCTATAATTTCTATATTTCTTTATTATTTATTTAATATATTATTTTATTATTGGTGTATATTATATTATTATAATATAGTAGATAAAATTTCAGTATCGTATTCACAGAGAATTGAATTAAAACAACTTGGACGACGTATTTAGTGAAATGAAAGATAGACGATTAAATTTTGAGCATAAAACGTATAAGTTTTATTATTATATAATTTTCGGCTTTCGTAAAACGTATTTATATATTTATATACCTTTTAGATTGGTACATAATTATTATTGTATTATACGCTTTTCAAAAATGAATAGTTTTTAATCGCCCTCCCACTTTCATAGCCCACCAGCCACCATTGCGTATAATCCGTTGTGTTACTTAAATTATCGAAAATAACATTGTATTATCGTCTATCAGATGATATTGCCTATCGGAAATAATACCGATCAATCTCAACACGGTTGACCGAAGTCAATTGGATTTACCTTATAATGGTCTTTTGAAATTACAGAATATAAAACGTTAAGTAATTGAGTTCCGATTCGACTTCTCGTGTTTTTAAAGTTTCCGGAAAAAATGTTTTACAGCTTGCAGCGAATATGCTTATATTTCTACACATATAATTCTAAGTGTAAATTGTATGAGAAGCCGATAAAATCCGTATGTCTATAATATCAAGGATGAAAAATAATATACGTTTGAAATACATTTTTTTAGGGATGAAAATGGATACGGCCGTATTTCTCGGACGCGATATATATTGCGAAAATGTTTTGAAAATATTACCAATATAGAAAACAATATATCGTAGCCATTTATGTCTATATTAATTCAATATTTTTCTACAATATTATAACAGCATGTCGGAGTTATGTAATTGCTATCTGAGCTCTCAGTTCTTCACCGAATTCCCTTTTCCGATTCCATTCCATACCCATTGTATGGAACGAGTTTTCTGTAGTTCTAAATTTAATTATAAATTATAATTGTGTTTGTGCCTATTATCTTATATTGTTATATTGATATTTTATCGTACGTATTACATTTTAAATTTCCGTTTTGGTGTTTAACATTCAAATAAGTAAACGTTTAAAACATATTTGTATTACAAAACATTTCAAATACTTTGCGTGCGTCCCTGTACTGTAAAATTTTTTTTTATATTTTTATGATGTGGTATATGGTTAGCCAGATATTTTTGTCATTATTTTTGTCTGTTTGACGGAATTACGTCACTAACCTGCCATTCCGTCTTGACAATACATCAGATGTAATATATTTTTTTTTTTTTTTACCTATAATTTTGTGGTTATGTATGTACGTCACAAAAAACTCGTCGTTTCTGCCTCGGTTTTATGTCAACATGCATAAACTTAAATTTGTTCAAATTCCATCAGACCTATGCAATTTCTTGAAATTCCATGGATTTCGTTTTCTAACTTTGTGTATCTGTATTTTTTTCCGTCAAACTTTATGGCTGTATTTAATTTTGAAATACAAGAAAAAAACAATAACATATATAATATTATAATTTTATGAAAAATAAATATTCGAATAGAATACTTGGTCTTGATCATAAGCGCATTTAAATCGTCAAACTCTGGATTTTCTTTATTAAATACGATATTAAAAACACATTTTCACAAAATTTATATGTTCCAATTTTTATCAGGAAGGGAACTTTAAAATGTTTAAAATAGTGTTCAATATTTATTATTAAATTAAAAAATATTAAAATAGTAAAGATAAAATGTTGCAATATCGATTATCATATATAATATCTTTTATCCCGGGTCTTGAGTTTTGTAAGAAGTATATTAAATCGCACTTTGTGTCTATCTGTCCATCTCTCTGATCACCCTTATGATTCATTACCATAGTTATTATGGGGATATTATTGATTTAAAAATACATTTCTATAATATAATTTATTATATACAATCGATTAAACGATGCATTTTATACTTTTTTCATAATGTACATAGAAACGTGGAAATTTAATACGATCAAAGAGGGTGTTTTTCTAACTTGTTTAATATTATTTATCTGTAATCGCTATTATCACTTTATGATTTTATTTTAATGTGAATAATAAAATAAAAGTAATTCTTAGTATAATCATTGTACATAGTAACATTGATATTTCAGTATTATTGTGAAATCGTCAATATTTTCATAACATTTTTAAAATAGTGTTTAAAACATATAGAAAAAATTTTTTTTATACCTATTTAAAATAATCTATTTATTTTGTAAACTAACATGATGCACACAAAATATTGATTTAGAAAAAATTAAATATTTTACTTTTTATTTTAAGCATGTTGTTAGCTTGTTTAATTTTTTACAATCCTGTTTAAAAATAAGTATTTCAACTTGGTTTTAACTAAGCATTAAATATAATGGATATATATATATATCAGTACCTATACTATTAAAAATCAAATAAGTTTTTAGTTAAAAAATTAATTCTAAATTAACATTTTTAACGTTCACAAATTTGAATAGCCGGAAAAATTGATAAATTTCATTGTTATAATAATATAATTTCAACTTATTTTGTTAATATATAAAATGTTTTTGAATACAGTTTATATTAGTATTATAAATACGTATCTATTGGTGTTTGATATATATATATATATAAATATTCGATTAAAAATGTCAAGGAAAAATTCTAATTCATTCGCACAAGAATAAACGTATTTTTATAGCGTTCTCGAGCAATTTGTCGATTATAAGATTCATGACGTCATATTTTACTTTTTTTTCTTCTTCTTTAAAAGCTGGGAAATAATCTAAATTGCTGATGGACTATTATCCATATATTACATGGTCCGTAGGTATATGGGTTGTGGTTAACGACTGCTCGTAAAACCTCATAAAATTTCAAAATAACACGCGTGAATTTCAGATTCGAACATTAAAATGAGCCACTAACCTTCTTCATGCGGTGCCTGCAGCCCGGCGTATTCTCTATCTAAAACCGGCAATATATCTCCCAGTTCTCTACACTTGGCAGTCGCGTATTCTGCGGCCATAATCTTTTTCGATTTGTAACAAACCTGCAGTATAAATAATCATTTGTTTTAAAATAATCGAATACAATTAATTATATACAATTTTTATATTTAATATAATAGGCGTAGGAACTTCAACGATATTTTGATTTCAATTCCGGTTATTGTTTTATGAAAAATAATATTTTCGGGTTCCATAAATAAGTATCAGAATTTTGGTTCCGGTTAGAACGAGTTTTAAATTTAATCTATATTTTCACTGAGTATTAATTAAAAAAGTGTCAAATTTTAATATTTAGGGGTCAATAATAATGGTTTTTTTAAAATAATAGTTATTGGTTTAAATAACCGATTATTTGAATAATTCTCAATAGTTTTGAGATATAATACATAAATTAATAATTAACATTCATCTTATTTAGATAAATATTTATGTTATCTGAACTGATTTATTGTAGATATATACACAATAAGACCACATTTTTTTAAAAAAATATTAACTATCATTTAACTTAAAAAAACATTGTTACAGAGAAAATGGAATAAAATATAATATCAAATATTAATGGAATAATTTTATCAGTAATTTAACAAATATAACACTAAGGTTTTTAGTCCAAGATCTAAAGTAAAATTATCTTATTTTTAAATATTTTTTAAGGGGGGAGGGGTTATGTGGAAATTACATAAACTATATGAAGAATGTTTTTCTTTATCTTCTTGCTTAAGAGTCCATTTAATCATATATCTATACTTATCAATTGAAATTGATAAAAACTTTAAATGATTAAAAGTAACATTTATTTGAAAAAAATATATGTTTATGTATAAAAAGGCATTAAGAGAATTCTTCACCAATGATATTCAACGGAAAGTGATTTTAGAGTTAAAATATTCATTACAAAATCGATAAAGTATAACATTTTGGAGTGAACCTCATTTAGGACTTTTAATTTATAACTTAAAAAAAAGTTTTTAAGTACACCTCGGAGCTTTTTTTTCAAAAAATTAATATCTAAATGAGTTACAATTGTATAAATATGCTAAAAAAGATAGTTGACTTGTAAGTAATATATAGCACGTCGTATTTGGAATAATAATAAAATGTTCGAAATGCACTCAGAAATATTGTTTTCTTTAATTTTAATAATAGGTGATATGACTCTAAAATCAATCTGGAATCATTTATTTAAAATCTAACTATAGATATTTTTCAACAAATATCATGATTATACAATATTAAACATGGTATTGGCACAGGACTATTTTAAAATTACTTTTAAAATATATTAAAATGTTTTTGATATTTTTTCTTTATTCACGTAAATATTCAGTTAGTTGTGTGTAACACTAATTTTCAGTGATCGATCAATATTGTCATTAATCGAACAATACATTTTTAGTAATCGATCAAACTATTGGAAAACATGAATTGAAAATTTGATAATTATTGTAACTATATATATATATATATAGTAATTTATATTACAGAAATATAATTTAATAGTATACAAATATATTTCTAACTACAGTATAATACATGTTTATCCCTAAGTTTATCAGGTATAATATTGATATATGTTTGTATAATATGGAAGTGAACAACATAAAGTCATTTTCCATTAATCGACGAATAACGTTAAAGTCCAATATTACAAACCTTATCGTCTTTGCAAAGGACGGCTTCTTTCTTGGGCCCGTCACATCCTTCGTTCGTGTTCACCGGTTTTGGATTGTTACACGTCCTGGTCCTTAATCTAAAACCTATATCGACGGAGTATTATAACATGGTTAAAAAAAAAAAAAGGACAAAAAACCTGAAAACTTACACACCTTTTGACTTATGTATACATCCCGACGTACACTCGTGCACCTTCCATGGACTCCATCCACCTTTTATGATCTTTTTCGGTTTTTTCGGTGTGCCTTTAACGCATTTTCCCGCTTCGCACCACTGCGTTTGGAAAAAAAAATCGACAACAATAGGTTCAATCTCAGCGTATAACCCGTAAAAAGCTTTTACGATTCAGAGTGGATTAAATAATAGAGCTCGTGTCAAATCGGTTGATTGAATTAAGCCCGATTACATAACCTATATATTTCCTTCTCCGCCCATGACTTTCACCAATTTTTTTTTCATTTATACATTATTTTGTCAGTAGGTACTAACTATCTATATAGTGTACAGGTATGATTTTGGGGTTCGAGTTTGACAGATGAAAACGTATGTGTTTTCGTCTACTAACACATTTTTCTACGCATTGCCATTTTTGTAAAACTGAGTATAATTAACAATAATACTATATTATGCATTATATATAAATGTTAATGGTGTTAGAAAAAAAAAAAGTTTAAAATGACATATTACCATGTGTATACCTAATGTAATATAATGTAAATGTATGTAATTACCAAGTTGGGTCCACACGTAGTTCCTTCTAACGCTGGCCCGGCGAAATAATATCCCGGTCGGTTCGGTGTTTCGCATTGTAAATTTTCGCATATATTCTATAAAAAAAAAAAAAAAAAAAAGAAGAAAAACCCATTTTTTCACTGCAAATTGAGATATATTATAGTATACGTTTTGAATATTTTAGTTACATATGATACGCGAAACACTCTAATTATTGAAGAGCATATGCGCATTTATTCATAATATATAACTTAATATACATAATATATATTATACATTATATTCGTTCAAAATTAGGTCATGCTGCAGGAAAATCTCAAAATTTTAATACCAAATTATTCGCGGGTTTATTTTGCGTTAAGAATTCGTAATTTTTCATAAATACAATTTATTTCGGAATTACCTACTTTAATTTAATTCGGTAAACAAGACACCCATTTCAGTCGGTTTAACGCCATATTTCAACATCCAAAAATTAAATTGGGTTTCCTGTGGTCCAAATCAAGTTCCAGGTATGATAAATGAGACGAAAATATCGATGTGTGGTGATGGGATGACTAACTTTTCGTTTGCCAAAAATGTAGATTTAAATTTATAGGATTAGATCATTAATTTAGATATCTATATTATTTAATGTTTTAAAATTTCACCAAATATATATTAATTTAATTTATATGCTCGTATATAATATATTTCATGTATTTGAATATTTTTTCTCTTCCTTAATTGTAAAATTATTAATTATATTATATTCAGAAAAAAATTAATACATTTTACTGATTTAAACATATTTAATTTTTAAAATTTGTATTATGCAATTTTTCATTAAATTACAAATTTAATTTAACAATATTGAACACGTTTATTATGTAATAATATTTTCATAATATTATATATAATAAAGTTTTTAATATGATTTTTTGACTGGTGGTATTTTTCATTCTTTTCCAATTGCTATAATTATACAACTTTTTAATAATTTAATTATAATATTTTTAATTTATTGTGTACTTCGAAAAACTTTTATGAATTTACCATGAATTTTAACATAAAAAAAAAAAAAAAATAATAATAACACAGTAGATATACCTACTTTATTAAATGTATTTCTTGAAAATAGAAGAACAAAAATCACTTTGATGTATGATCGTGATTGAAAATTGATAAAATAGTTATTTACTAATTTGGAAAAACGTTTAGTTATTAGTCAGTGTGAATAGAACTGTAAACAATAAATAAAATAAAATATAAGCCGTTCGGTAGGGCGTACTTGACTGTAAAAAATCGTATGTACATGTTTCATGATTTTATGTTTATTATTTACAGAATTACAATGAAAAAACCATATTTGATTTTAACGAAATCGTGCTTTTACCGTTTTTCTTTAATATTTTAGTGGTTTATTCTTACGAATTTATCGAAAAATTAAAAATCTAAAAATGATCTCATTAAGTCACCAACTAAATTCATTTTGCCACCGAAAAAAGGCTATACTAGCTAAATGTAACGAGCACTTTTTCTTATAGCATTTTTTGGTACAGGCATAAAAAAAAAAATACGTCATTGTAATACTAATACATTCGCTTCGCTCAGAATCTAAAATTCGATATTTCAGACTTCAAACACTACCTATAATATACTAGGTAGTATAACGGTTTATATAAAAAAAAATATATATAATAATAAATATGGAATGTACTTATATAGAGAATTTATCATACATTATAATAATTATAGTTAAATGTTGAATTGGTACTATTTTTGGTTTGTCTATAGAATAATTATATATTTCCTATTTTTTACGTTTACAATATTATCAAATAACAATAACAATATGATATTAAGGTATATGTTATTGGATATTGGATATACATTTTATTATATATTATGCAAATATATATTGTATTGAATCGAGTTTATATAGTCACGATAATAAACGGTTTTAACTACAAATCCGTTATAATAATGCAAATTATCGTTACGTATAATAATAATCATGATAACAACATAAAGGTACAATGTTGTGAATTGGGTTAAATCTCAAAATGATATATTCCGAAATCAAAGAAAAATAATGAAAAAACAACGTTGTAAACGAAAAGTTACCGACAGTGTTCGGCATATAATATAATAGCTTTTTAAGGATAATTGCGTTCGTAGAAAAATTTGCAAAACGGGATTCAAACGCATCAGTCAGTTACATTAATACGCAGTCATACCTCAAGAGACGGAGACGGAAAAATGTATATACTATTATAATATGCTTCGGGGATATGACGATAATATTATAAAATCATTATTTTATATTTTCCGAAGTACGTTTGCATGAAAATAAACATGTAATAATGCAATTATTTTATCAACCGTAGATGTTTTTTCAAGCAAGTGGCTTTAAAATAAGATCGTAAAATATTACGTATCGTAACGGAAAATGCAAAAATTGATTGGTATAGACACGATTTGGCGTTTCTATCACAGTTCGAAAATTAGCAAATAAATTCAAAAATCAACGATATTTCATACGTAGGCTATGAATATTATAAAACAATCAAAAATATCAATTAGGTAATATAAGAAAAAAAAAAAATGATTTCAAGTGGAAGCACTTCACTTGTTCGGTCGGCTACCGGTGATGGATATAATATATTTAATATTTTGAAAGAAATGATAAATTATCTCTTACGATAAAACGATTATAAATTATTTATATATTATTCTCACGATGCTATAAGCAAATCTTTGGTGTATAATTACATGAGCATTACAATCGTATATAACTTATATTCAGTATTTATAATATTAACAGTATATTGATTAACAAACCCACATTACTTATTATTAGTTATTCCTTGCTGGCGGTATAAAAATAATTTTAAAGATTTTTTGAATATAATTGAAGTGACTTAAAACTGAGATTGTGGATTATGCCATTTTTTTTAATCCCAATAATTTTCATTACTCAAAAAAATGTTAAGAACTCTGATTTAATTTGTCGGTTTTAGTTTTTTACCGAATATTTTAGCCTCCGTTTTATACGAACCACCAACCGTATTTAATTTACAATACGACGCTGTGCACTATTCAAAGACTCACCATATCAATATCTACAGGGAAAATAGTTATATATATATATATTATATATATATAATAATAATAGTTGTCAATAGATATATAGGGCGAAAATTCATACATAGTTCTGTGATAAAGTCATAGGTTGGTACAGGTAAAATTGGAAAAACTACTACCTCATTTTCAAAATAGTTAGGTATCTATATTATAGTTTTTTTTTTACATTTTATTTTATTAGATTATTTTATTTCAATATCGTCTTGTTTTTTAACGCAATTTTCGTTTGTTAATAATAAAAAATAGCTACCTATTTAATTGTATAAATTAAAGATTACACTACTTTTTTATGCGTGTACAAACTTATAATTTTTATTACTATTTATATTATTTGCATTGAATATATTTACTTATAAATAATATTGACGGCTATTATAAATACATTATATGAGCAAATGTCGTGCTATCTATTTTTATGGGTGTTAATTTATGATTTTCTGACATCAAGTGACAAATAATGACCATTAAATAATAATTATAATTGGTGAAAACTTAAAATATTAAAATTACAAGATAGTATATCTATTTATACGTATATTGTACAGGGAACATCGTACAATTCCTAAAATAATATAACACTCGAAAGGCATTTGTATTCAGTCGATAATTACGATAGTAATTCGGGTAGGTAGGTATATTAATTTTCATTTTGAAAATAGGGGAACGTGAGTGAAAATTTAATTTTCGAATGACTACGAAAGAATTCTTTGAAAGTTTTCCACTCGCATAATGTGTTATACACTGTAATAATATTATTTGTAAGTGACGTGTTTATTAAAAAAATTATTTAAAACTTGAGGTACGTTTGTATTATTATCGGTATAAACTTTACTTCTGACTGCTGTTGTGACGAGTCGGCGCTCATTACTTTGGCATCACTGTCTAATAACAACAGTTCACATTGTTTTTTCGCATCCCATGCTTGGCCAGGCTTGTCAGCGAATTTATTGTGATCCAACTTTTGGACTGCATCCGAACGGCGAGCGGTGGACTTGAAGAGACATTCAAGATTACTGGAGCAAAAAAAAAAAAAAAAAAAAAGAAGAAGAAAACCAATAATAAATGTTCTCGATTTTAGTTGCCGGCGGTGGTACACTATTCTGCAGGTGTACTTATAATGTATTTTCGTGGGGTAGTTTCTAAGAAATAGGACCCCCGTGGATATTTCAGAATTTGTATTGAATCAAAAAAAGTCGAAAATAGGATGTAATAAAAACTATCACATATGTATATATATATATATTGAACGATTGAAGGATTTAGGGTATTCAAAAGAAATAACGAATAGAAACACGTGTATTTTTACACGAGGACACGCTGACTTCACAAACAATAAATATAGGTAGGTATACGTATGTGAGGTATATATGAACACCATGTGTTTAACGTCTATAAAATGGATAATGGGTTCCTATATAAATCTTCGGCTAGATGTCATTTTAATATTGTTCATATTGACATTTTTAACGCGATTACTTTGTGCCGTTGTGTTGTTGACTTTTCAGAATATTTTAGCGTCATTTGCGTAGTTTGGTTCTGCCCGTAGACCGATTCTTTATTTCGGAACTAAACGCAAACATAACGTTATATCGTTATATAAGCCGAGGAAATATTACGTCAAGTCACTCGAAATTAAGCACTTTTTTTTGTTTTTACTTTACTGATTATAATATAGGTACGTTTATGATTTAGACGATCAATGTTCAATATAAACTTAATGTTTATTAGTCATCGCATCGAAGTGAAATGTCTTTATTTAGATACTGACGGCAATTACTTCGAAATGCACACAATTACCAAGACTTACTTTTCTATACTATCACTAAGCCCTGAAATCGATAAATCGTTTTTTTTTTTTTTTTTTAACCACCAGGCGAATTATACATACATTAAATCTAGACGTGATTAAACTTATGTGCTGCTCAAGTTATATTTGTCGTTCTATATTTGTGAATAAAACAATTTTTTTTAACAAATCATATGATGTAAAATAGAAATTTTAAATTATAATTTCATAATGTTTATTAATTGTTCTTATTTTGTTTTATGTTTACAATATTAATAAAAAAAAAAGTCTTTAAAACGGTATAAGAAATAGCATGTGTAGAAAAAATGTCATAATGAACAATGTTAGTGGAGTATCTTCCACTGAATATTGTTATGGCTCTGACATATATTTTAAAGATTATTATATATTTACTTATATGAATTATGTGGTAATGAAATCCTTTTAAATGCACAAAAATATTTAATTCGTTAATTTTTACCATATTAATCTGAATATTAATAATTGTGCTATAAAATACATTATTTATAGAAGTACTTTTTTAATAATTTAATATAATGTTGGTGTGTGATGAAATAATTTGGAGAATATCTATATGTAGATTCAATCTAAATGCTTAATACATTTTTAAAAACTTATTTAGATGGAAGGTGGTTATTTTCTTCATATTTGGTACTTTTAGTATGCGTCAATTCCGTGTAAATACAAAATACATAAATGTGATTTGCTTCATTTTATATTATTTTCAATTGGTAATTCACTTCAATAAAACCATTCAAAATTTAAACTTTAAAAAATTCGTTCACACACAGATGATTGAAGTCAGCTTCTAAAATTGAGTGTAGTACGAAAAGTTGAACGTGTAGTACGAAAGCAGTAAGTGTGTTAATCAAATTGGCTAATTGTACTTTTCTACATTGATAAGAAAAAACAAAAAATGTCATCCAAAGGAAAAAAAAATTAGATTAATGTGTAATACGATAATTATAATATTTTTAATTTTTTTTATTATTATTTTTTTTCAACCCTTGGACAGGTTAGTGTATTATTATTATTTTAAATTTGAATGCAAAAATAAATATAATATACATTTGAAAAATGATTCTGATCAAAGTTTCGTATTATATTATAAAAAAAAAAAATGGTTGGTATCCTTACCAACATATTTGATATTTCCCTATATTTATAAAATATTTCTGTTGTATAACGGGGTTTCATTTTATCCTTAAGGAAATTACTGAAAAAGTCCAAAAATTGCCTCTTAAAATTACCAACTAAATCCAATTTGCTATCAAAAAGGTTTTTTACTCTATTACTTATACTTGTGACTCCTTCCCGAAAAAATGTATAAGAGACATAAAAAAAATGCATCTTAAAATCAATACATTTTTTACTTCAATCAAAATCAAATAAAATGAGAGCTTTATATGGAATACACAATTAGTATATTAGATAAATCTGATTTTAGATTTAGAAACAATTTGTCAACTTAAATGTTTTTGAAATTTGTGTGTAATATAAATCTATGTGTAACAAACCTACAAGATTTTAAAATATGTTTAAATATGGAAACTACATGAAGTACTTATTTCAATTTTTTGATTAATTATTTAGATTTTTACAAGACGACAATAAAAATATAGACGATAATCAATAAAGTATGTATAATATCTATTCTATATATATACCTTACTCATTTTTATTTTTTTGTGATAATATATACCTGAATATGAGTTACAAATTAGTACTTTTTATCGTATTTTTAAAATATTTTTGTATAAATAATTTTTAATATTTTTTGGATTTGTATTTCTGACTGACCTATAAAATCGTTCTCGGATACAGTGTCGCCGTCTAGTGAACAGCTAACGCGTTTTATTTCCCCGTTTCGCCCATAGTCCCTAACGTTTTCATATACTCTTAAATTATTATTCAAATAAAATCTAAAAATATATTTCCCTAATGATTTTTGGTCGGAAATATATTTTTGGTTTTTTATCCAATAGTATGTATATTTATAATTTGACTATTTTACTCCTTTATTTTTACTTATTTTACGAACAAACTTATTATCAATGATTTTTTGGCTTATACATAAATGCAATGTATTTTCTTACAATCACAGTTGGTCGCGTTGGGGAATATTCGTGAGAGATATCCGGCGAATATTTTTGATTTCGATTTGTAAAATTACTCTAGAAATAAAAAGAAGGGTTTTCATCTAAAAAACTGTTGAAATATGTAACTATGGCTGCCATTAAAATATTTTGTAGCACGACCTAATTAGGAAACCTCGATTCTTCCCTTGCCACAACTTATAGGCTGCACCACGAGCAAAAATCGATAAAACAAAATAAAAAGGACCGGAATACTCACATATAGCATATTTATTACATACATAACAATAAATTATATTATGTGCAAATATACACTCTTGTAAGACTCTTGAAATTTTTGAATGATGAGATTTAAATGCGGTTTGGAATTTTATTTTGTTTTCTAATTTTTATAATACGAAAGTTTGCTTCGAACAACATGCAAAAAATTTTGCATTAATTATAAATAAAATTATACTTTGCTATATTTTTCGTTCGTTTTAAGTTTATTTGTTTTTATAATTGTCAATACCTTTTAAAGGATTTAATCGATTTTAATATATTAATTATTGAATTGCATAATTGCAGTAGCTTTGATTAAAAAACAGGCGTTTCCTTTTTCTACCAAATCTTAAATATAGGTCACATTTCCGCCAGATTTTAGCCGCCATAACTTACTATCGATAATACAGTAATTAATATTGTTGTATGGTATTATTATATTTATTTGTGTATAAATATTATATAGATATTTTTCATTAAAAAATATATTTTTTTCTAAATTGTAATTTTAAGTGATTGATGCAGTATGATGGTCGGATCTCTAAGTTTATAGGGTGATAATTTTAACGTAATATTTACACCCATTTTCTCAGCAAATATTTTATTTTTTTTTTTTTATATATTGCTTTATGATTTTATGATTTTATGTTTTTACATAAATCATGACAATTTGTAATCATGGTTCAAATTTGGAAGAAAATTGTATTGTGTTTTCAAAAATATATGTATAGTATTTTTTCATCCTAAACATTTTATATGAAAATCGAAATTTAATATCTTATATAATACTATTTTATTTTTATTTTTATCTATTTCAGCGAATACTACAAAATTTAATTCTGCAAGTTAGATATTATTTGTACCAATATAATACGTTCAGTTGTAGTTTCATTCGGTTTATTTTCAATTTTTAAATTTTGAACGGAACTAGGCAAATGCAAATTGACACACCAAGATACTGGGCAATGTTTTGGTTGACCAGTGGCTATAAGGATCGAGGCCGTCAATTTATATATCTGTTTACTTTTCTTTATAATCTACATAATAAATAAATGACTTAATTTTATCCGATAAGGAAATATTTAGATAAGCTTTATAGTATACGAGTATATTATATACATATATCAACGAAATCGATTTATTGTTTTTGATAATGACAACTTGCTGGTAATCCAATTGAATGTTAATTTATATAACTTTTGGTATTTTTTCTGCTTATAAAGAACTCAATATTAATCCATATACAGGTCTAGCTGATTTGCTAAAAGTTATTTTTAAATTTTTAATTTTAAAAATATTCAGTAACTATATATTTCTATTACAACACTTTTTAGTGGTTCTTTAAACTCTGTTTCTAATTTCTAAATTAACTATTTGACTAAAATTACTAGAAAAACTAATAAAGTCTATTCAATCAGGTTTATTTAAGATTATTCTTAAACTAAATCAACATGGATTTATATCTGCTATGTTAACTAAACTAATATACTATATGTTATAATTATATATAATTTACACACATTTTAGTAAAGCCTTTGACACCGAAAACTAGTTAATCCTTTATGACAAGTTTAAAAATATTGGAACACATATTGTTTATCCGAAGATTATAACAGATTAGTCAATGATCACTTATTTAGTAAGTTTCTTTTATACCTACTCTATTATCACATCTCTTATTATTAATATTTTTATTAGAATTCCGTGCTTTAAAAACTCAAATTATTTACTACCTATTTTATGAGGATTTCAAAATCTGTTATGCTATTCATACCAATTTTCTGAGTGGTTTGTCTATATACGGTGTATAAATAAAAGCCTAAATCTACACGTATCTAAATGTAAAACAAAAATACTTTTTTAAGAATAATAATTTCATTACTTTTAACTCTCTCTCAAATCTCTCTTTTAATCTATTTCGGTATAATTTACCTTATCTTTCCTGCATTTATGACTAGGTGTTACCTTAATTATGGTACCATAATTATTCAGTCAACACTCCTTTTCACTACTCATATTTAAAATATTTATATAAAAGCACTTTAAACTCTAGGTTTCATTTTTAGGTCTTCTAAAGAGTTCCAGAATAAGTCATGTCTTAAAATTCTATATTTTTATTTTTATTTTATTTTTATTTTATTAAATATACGGGATAAACCCTTTAGACATAATATATACAATACACATATACACACAGTGATTACAATTTTAGACATAAATGTTTAAATAATAGCTAGACAGTTATAAAATATTTAG
>JAIPRL010010427.1:0-15531 GCA_025469235.1 Pemphigus obesinymphae
AATACTTCTCATACTTTTTGACAAGTTTTATGCCGGCTGTCGACCTGACGCAACCTCAATTAGTCGACTTCTACGACAGGCATGAGGAAACCGTGGAGGTATTCTTAGCCCCCTCCACAGGGACAGTTTAAATAAGCACTAAGCAGGTATAAAAATGAATTTTTGAAAAACCATTAAAATTAAATAATATGTAGGTAGTGTGATTTTCTTAATTTAAAAGTATTTTATTATTTAAAATTCGATTGTTTTAAACAATAATATTGTGTTTAAGTGGGTACATTGTTATTAATAACGAATGTTTTATAAACGTCTGTTTAAAACGAATAATGTTACAAAACATAACCCCTGGATTTGAAATGTATTCAATTCCAATTCTATCGGAATAAATAAAATTGAATTTTCGAGATTTATACAAACGATACTACACAATTATTATTCGTAAAAAAAAAATTATAATGGATTTTCCAACTATAGTTCATTGACGTCGAATAAAAATGTTTTTTTTTTTTTTTTAAATATATGTATACGTACCTATACCTACCTACCTACTACATATTACCACTACTGCAGGATGTAAAATAAGAAATGAATACGAAATTTTGTTTGCGTTTTTATTATTTCTCTTAGGAACGATGACCGTCCCCCCCCATCATATAATTATATAAAAATTCGAAATACCATTTTGCACCGTTGCTGACGGAAATAATAATTGTTATAGGAAAACGAAAAAAAAAATCGATTTTAAATCGACGAATTAATATATCTATAATAATGGCTGTGTAACCCACTGAACAAAATTCGTTCGCGCAATTTCATATTGTTTGACGATTCAATTATTTAAAAACATTTTAGTTCGCAAAGTTATGTGTACTTTTATACACTGAATAACTCAATGTTTATCGCTATACATTATTGCTATATGCAGCCAATGGTTAAAAGAAAAATGTAATTCAAAAGATTACAAAAAATTTAATTTCTTATAAACGAGTAGACATAGGGGATGAGTATAGGTATATATAATATTATAGTGATAAAATATTAATGAGTTGTGCCTAAAATACTTTTTAATAAAAAAAAAAAAAAAAGTCCATTCTGTAGGTAGATACTATATAAACGTTTTAAGTAATTCAGTATTTTTAATTTAAACTTAGTTTTAAACATACCTATGTAATTAAAATAGATATTTTTCTCGTTTCAAAATACGAAAAAAACAAATGAATATAATATACATCATACAACAATTGAAATACATGTATATCTATATTATACATAAAAATTGAGAAACGAATTTTTTTTTTTTTTTTTTTATTGTGATATTAGTCATAATTTAGTAAATACAAAAGAAATAAAAGCTTTGAAAAATATTTACACATGTGTTTTAATAATATTTAGTTACCTATAGTTTTAGTTGATGTAACTACATAGGTACCTATATACTCGTTAATGGATGAATCATAAATTCATTACCATAAATTTATAAATATGGCAATATAATTACAAAAAATTTAATTTTTATACAAATGTATTGAAAACGAAACTTTACTACGTTAATAATACAAAGACAATTTTTTCTTAAAAAGTACTTATTATATTATATAATTTATAAACAATATTTTATGAAAATAATTAAATAATATAGCCATTTATTTTAGGTATATATTAATATTATTGTGGGTTCACCTATATAATATATTACGAGTACCTATATAGATTTTATATAATTTATTAATATATAAAACTTATTACAAGTATATAATGTAGGTACACCTAAAATATTATTCATGAAATAATTAAAAACCGTCTAAATATACAAAAACATTTCGACCGCGATGCCGTCCAGTTAACAACTTATGTATAATATGACACTCGTATTCTTTATCAGGTGCATTAAATCGTGGTTATCAGTTATTATCAAAAATATAATGTATACCTATATGATAAAATATAAATATATATTACCCATGAAATATATATATATATATATATATATATATGGTACCTAACCTGCCAATTTGTGCGTGGTTTTCATTGAACACTGAACAGCCTGAAAAATGACCGTAGGCTACATAATTTGAACAGAAATTTGAATAAGATCTCCAGAGGATAACTAATTACATAAAACATAACGCACGTGACATATATATAATATGATAGGCAATGCATATTGTTGCATTCTCGGGTGCATAGAGTTTTACTTATATATTGTATCCACCGTATTTCTATAGATAATGCCTATCATAAATAAATAATAGTTTGTTTTTTAAATAAGTACGTATTATCGCGGTGTTATATTTAATTATTCATCCGCAACTATATCTCTTACTCGCTTTATTCAGATTTCCGCAGTAATTATTATCTATTGTTTTTTTTTTTTTTTACAAAATTTACTTTTATACTGATTAAAAAAAAATCTCGACAAATACAAAAAAAAAACAGTATATTTGTATTATTGTTTTACACAATATAGGAATATGATATATATATATATATATTGATATATCTATAGGTACGTATTTATTTTTCGGTTATTTTCGCGCGTGCTATATACGTATACGTCCTAACGAATTTAAAAGACGTCTAAATATGTACTATATGGGTATAAGTACTTGTTTTTTATTTGAGTTGTGAAAATATATACTGAATTTTCTAGAAACTATAAACGTAATTTAATATTATGTTTAATTTAATTTTAAATGTACCTATAATATTTGTATTCGAATAATCTATATGTGATAATCGTTAGGTAACGCGTACATATGGCTTATATACATATTATACTCGTAGATAGTCATAATAATAATAATGATAATACCTAGATCCTATAGATTTATTTTTAAAAATAATATTGACGGTCAAGGTCACGATTATATGCGGTTATGGACGTAAATAAGAAAAATACTTTAGAAATTACTTTGAGAAAAAATTTTAATTTATTATTCCAGATTAAAATCACGCGTATTTATCAATAAATTTAAAAACTATACAATATGTAATATATACCTAACTTTGGGTAAAAAATTTTATTGTCATATATTTTTTAATCCATAAAAATTAAAAATGCATAGCAGAGCCGTACCGTTATGAATTTACGTTCGGGGAAAGTTCAAAATCAAGCCCCCCTCCCCTTCGCTCGCACATTTGAAGAAAAAAATTCAATTTTACACCCAAGTTTAGCATTATATTGAAATTTTATTGTATTAAGGTGGGTGTAAGTATATATAATATAATCTAAATATTTCTCCCAAATACTTGGGAGAAAAAGCGAAAGGGAAGAAGAAGTATGTTTTATTTTTACAAAGAATCTGTACTTATAATTTTGTCATAGTTTATAAAAATGAAAAAAATTATATAAATAAATGTTTAAATGGTAAAAGATAGATGTAAAATACTTTATTTAAACAATACTTTTCTTGTTTTTATTGAAATAAAATCTTCAATGACGTCTTCAAAATCAATAATTTTTGTTGTTTATTTTCCAATTGCTGATAATATTGCTGAATTAGTCTATAATTTTTGGGACATTGTAGATCGTAAGTAAGTTTTGATTGATTTTACTTGTTATAACGAACGTTCTCCAGACGCAACAGTAACATGGATCTACTTAAAATACAGCCGATATTCAATACCTATAACCAAGTTTAAACACGCTGAATCAAATTCATAGCCTTAATTGCATTTAATGCATTTAAAGGAGTAGCGGCTTATATAGTTCTAGTAATATGGTTTATACTTGATATTTAAAAAATACAATTTCGTTTGTTATTTCTATTTCAATATTTGCATTATAAATAATTGCCAAATCAGCACAAAAAATGTTCAATATTTCAATTAACATTACAAAAATTATTTCCATTTTTGTTTTAATTTCATGTTTCATTCCAAATTTTTTTCGCAAATGCCAATTGCTTGTGTTTTAATTTCTTCAGTTCTTTGTCACGCATTTGTTGAAAAAATATATTTAATGTATTAAACATATTTGAGGCCTGATCTACGGTAATATTTAAGCTTTGTAATTCATTATTTACACGAAAATTTAGGTCGATATTTTATCCCGCGTAACTAAAAATAAACGAATTATTGTAAATTAAATTGTTTTAATATATTTTTTACAATAGCTATTCCATCACGGAAATTTGGATCGGTCGATATTTATCATAAGATTTTTACTACTTCGCCACACTGAGAATATAACGAATGAATGGCATTATACTCAGATGCCCAGCGTGTATTACTTGTAGACAACTCATTAATATTTCTCAGCAATTTTTTGTAATAGGCAAATATAATATTTTGCGCGACTCCAAAAAATAAAATAAGTTTTACACTGCAGCATGTACGCTGCTTAAATTAAGACCGTGTGCTTACCATGGTACAAATTCAGTATATTATCCATTAATTTCTTGTAATCGGGTTTGTACGCCTTGATATTTCCCTTCAATATTTACTCCATTATCATATCCCTGTCCACGATAATTTTTAAGCTTTAGTCCATCCTTTATTCCAAAGTATGGTGACAAAAACAATTTTTATTTTTGTTTGGGGGCTAATTCCATTATAGTACGTCAATCGACGAGTTATCGACGCCGGATTTTTTTTAAATGTTTACAATTAATTAGCTATGTATTTTTCAATATTTGCTTATATTACTAAAACTTAAATTCAAATTATAGAAAATTAATTACAAAAATTCTGAAAACTTTATAGCAAATTAGTTGTAAAAATTCTAATAAAGTTCGAAGTAATTTATACCTACTCAATATATAATTATAATAATTTTCACATACCTAATAATATATGATACACATCAATTTGACTCACACTAATAGTGTAATTATATTTTTGTAGTACCTATTTGTAAAAAATTATCAAGTTGACAACAGTATCCAATATATCATCCGAAGTCTATTATAATTAGTAATTACTAATTACCTATATACGAGATCTTGTAAAATTTTAAAAAAATTCTCAAATTCACTCATTTTGAAATCAAACGTCAATAATTTATTTACTGATTCGTTGTGAAAATAATATTTTGCTAGGTACCTATGTGGGAAATCATTGGCTTGTATATAATAATATACTTTGTATTTTTTATAGTAATATCCTGTAGGTATACATATAGACGAATGCAGATCTTATGATAGGATATGCGGAAGAAAAAATAAAAAGTCATTTACGTAAAATTTTAACCTAAAAATGGATTTTTCGATTTTAAAAATGATAAATAACTGAAAAAATTTATTGATACGATATTTTTCAATTTGATTAAGGTATGCGTCTGCATCCTATGATCCTGCAAACAATAAGTTTTAACAAATCAATCAACAATATGTGTTATGTATATTACATGCGTATAAGCGTGCAGGAATAAGTTGAGGAGAAAATAACAAATCACAATCACAATACTATTGCGTAAAAATAGTTTATTAACTTAATAGTTAGTTAACTTGACGTAAACAACATATGATTTACTGATACAATACCGAATAGTGAATGTGCTGAGTGCAAACAGAATATTATTGTATCGACGGATCGATGTGTATAATGTGTCACGAACATATTCGGACTAGTATGATTGACTGTGCGAGTTAGTGAGTGTGACTGACCATGACTATTATTATTATCAATAATTTATAAATTAATATGTATTGTTTTTTTAGAGATTTTAAAAAATTATACAAGAAATTATATAAGAAAGTAAATTTCAAAATAGTATGGAAAACAATTATTATATTGGTGGGTGTTCACAAAAAAAAAAAAAAAAAACCGATTTTCTGTATTTTCAAAAAAATTATTTTCAGTGCTTAGGTATTTTAAATGCTTATTTATTATTTTCCACTTTCCTACCAAAAGACTTGATCAATGGTTACACATGTTGTAATTTTTAGTTTTTATAGTATATATTGAATGGGTCATTATCGATTTTTTTTTAAAATTTTTGACACGTAAGGAAAGCGAGAAAATAAAAAACGGGTTATTTACTATCGTGATTTGGAAAAACTAGAAATTTGAATTTTCAACGAGTAGATTGGTTATTTTAAAACAATTAGGTATTTTACAATATTTTTATTGTTTTTTGACAGTATAATACAATATTTTATAATACGTATTATATTATTCATAGATCTCCACTCAAAATTGTTTTATCGAAAGAAATGATTCAACATTAATTAATTCAAATTTAATATGTATCCACCACCAGTACCCTACTTGACCGCGCGTGAATTAGTGGTTTTATCCCATTACTGATAAGATTTTTTTTAATGCTCTTGTTTACAGAGCTACAATATCTGTACTCTAGTATAAATATATATATCGGTATGTAAAACTGTAATAGTCTAATAACTAGTTCGTATGTATAACCATTATTATTTAGGTTTTATTTATGTTTTTAAACATATAGTGAGGCCTATTCCCTAACAGCACAGACCGGTCCGGGCGCCACCCGTTAAATGCCAGTCTCGGTCTTGAAAAATGATTCCTGTTGGTAGCTATATCTAGATTCGAGATCTTCATCCTTCCCGGGAGCGTCCCGTAACAGTCCATTAAATTTGTTATTGTTCAATAGTCTATACAGAGAAAGCTCTCGGAGAGTACTTTTTCGGCACGAACTGCCTATTACGAGCTGAAAAACAACAAATTGATTGGATTTATTTACATTCGATTTTTCGGGTGAAATGGTTACGGAAGAAGATAAGGGTATGGGTTCCCATAAGGTAAATTTCAAGGGGGGGGGAGGATGTACACATTTAAATAAACTCTAATTTCTGTATACTTACTATATACACGTTTTAACAATGATTCATTGTTAAGTAATTCTCCAGAGAGGGCCATATCTCACCTCTGACTCCCTGATGGACACTCATGGATAGTGGTTTTAAGAAAATGGTGGGGGTGGGGGGTTAGCTCAAACTACGGATCCACTTTCCCAATGAGTCATGTGTAATCCGAAATTCGGTATTGGACTACTCAAAAATATGACATTTATGCTGGGTTGCATAAACGATCTTTAAGCATTTACAGAAGTCCATTAGCGGTTTTAACGGCTCGGTAAAAAAATTGGGTTGCATAAACGTTCTTTAAATTTTTACAGAGCCGCTAAATATTAGTTTTACGGTCCATTAGTTAATCACCCGATTTCAGGTCTGTAAATTTTAAAGACAGATTAAAAAGTGGTATCATTGATCAGTTATCATTTTTATATTCTATATCATAATAAAATATAAACACAGAATAACAACATAATATAAAATGTATACACATTTTATGCAACAAAACAATGATTTACCGAGCCGTCAAATGTTTAACAAGCCATTAGTTAATGATTTATTAAATATTTACAAAACAATTTTTATGCAACCCAATATTAGTATGTTATATATGTATATATATACCGAATTGCAGAACTTCAGCTTTTTTCTTTTTTTGTTCTGACTATTATTGAATGCGTAAAAGTGATTCCAAAATGTTCGCTCCTTCGGAGTGCTTGTTATCTTATACAATAATAATTAAGTAAATTCTAAAATTAGTATGAAAAATAAATATTGTGTTTGTAGGTAGGTATTAACAACAGAATGATTAGGAAAGCCCATTCTGCGAGCGTGCTAAATTCACCTTTTCTAAACGTATTTTAAATATTAATCTAAAAATATTATAAAACAAAACGGACGGACGGACACAGCGGGGATATAAAGTTACGTTTAGAAACCTAAAACTGGATTTTAGCCAAGTGTGTTTATATCATTGGAGCGTGGTTTGGTCGGTAAAACGCAAGTACAAAAATTGTTAAGATGGTTAGAGGTGTAAATCTAATGGCCAGAATTAAGATTTGTTGAATAATATGTACAGCTAAAAAAGCTCTTTTCGGGAAGGTATAATAATAACAGGATCAGTAATGTATATGGGTCATACTGTAGTTATGTTACAGGTCCTCAAAGGACCGATTTTTTTCAACCGAAAAGTTTGGGTCCAGTATGACTGGCTCATCGTTAGTCTATACGGGACGGTCGGACATTGTGCACATTAAAACGGCCGGTGGCTGTCCCCGGAACGGCCGAAATGAGAACCGATCGGGTAGTTTCATTTTGACGACAACTATTCGGTTGGGACGGGAGGTGACTTCTGCCGTTGGGCTGGAGGATTATATTTCGACAAAAACATATTTTGTTATTTTGGAATCGATTTGAATTTGTAATAAGTAATATTCACTTGAAGTTTTAATTCAAAGAAAATTGAAAAAAAAATAACACTTTGCAGACATTACTTCCATCTACACGAATGAAATTTACGAATTTTTGTATTTATTTTTATTCTGTTATGGTGTTAAATGTTCGAATTATAATTTTTTATCGATTATATAATAATATCGTGTATATAGAAATGAAAATCAACAAACATAATAATATTATTATCCTTGAATAACATACATTCTGATAATATTGTTTATTAATAATGATTCGTTTATTCTATTGACCTGTCAAAGTATCATTAGTAATGGGCCCGGAAGTTCATGCACTAATATTCAGCTATCATTGAAGTAAATTATTTTTATATAGGTAATATACAACTAATACACCTATATATTTAGATTATTATGTACCTACTTGTGAAAATTTAGGTTTTAGTAGAAATATTGAAATTGTCATTATTTTATTTCAGTCACTGTCAAATATAATGTAACAAAATAATAGGTATTTACTATTAAATTTAAAAAAAAAATGCGATTTTAACGATGCGCAATCAAACAAATAGATACCTATAAGCCAATATTTTGATAAAACTCATAACCTTCGGTCTTCACAGCTATGATGGCTTAAACAGGAACTTTAAAAACACATGCTAGATTATATAACACGCTTAATTTGTCATCAACAAGATAATAATTCATATTTTAAAACGGTCGGAAGTGAACTTAGTAGCGCAATATTAGCAGTCAACTTTTTGACATATTTTGTTAGGAAATTTTCAACATTTATTAAACATTATTTTCCCCGATATGTAAGTTTTAATTTCCGTGCTGCTATATTCACTTAGCAGTGGACAAGTTTGTTGGTGCTTATGTTTTTGGCTTAAGCTATGGTAGATACTCAATTTGTTACAGCTTGTTAGATAACTTTTAAAATTTGTTAGACTTTACTTTTGCCGGTATGAACGTTTTAATTTCTGTGATCTTATCATCACGCTACTAGTGCAAAAGTTTATTGACTTCGTTTTTGAATTTGACCAGACAAATCAATATTTTAGAAATTGTAATTTAATTTAAAATTAAAAATTTTAATTTTCGGACTGCATAAATATTGACTTATGAGTGATAATTTTGATTAAAGTATCAAGTAGACCGCAGATTGACTGAAGGTAACTATGTACCCGTAACTTACTCCATATTACTCATATTACAAAATTAGATAATTAAAATTTAAAAAACCATCTACCTAATCAAAATTTGAAATTCAGGTTGTTAGGTTAAAGCGTGCAGATTTTTAGAATTTTAAAATATATATACCTAGTGTGTTTTCTTCACTCTCAGAGTCCACCAATCAAAAATAAACAATAGTGAATGAGGGAGGGAACCTGAGAGAAACTAGGAGTCAGAGCTATGCTGTGGAGGGAAGCAAAGGTTCCTAAGTCCCGGGTGTCAACAAATAAACAGAATTATTTTTAAAATTTATATCCTAAAATATATTTCAGTAAAAATCAATTCAGTTTTACTAAAGAAGAATTTTTTTTCAGAAACAAAAATTATGTAAATTCTAAAAACACCATAAGAAATTAATTGATTGAAAATATTTTGAAAAAGTCCGGAGATGCTTATACTCATCACTCATAATGTTGGAAAGGCCATCTTCACACACATACTAAATTGGCCTTCTGTGTGTTTATCTTATAGTTAGATAGGTATATCATTATCAGTCTTTAATATTATCTTTATTTAAAGTGCTATATATACTATAACTGTAATTAACGTCATTTTAATCATTAGGTATATATTACGTTATTTTATCAATGTTTAGTAAATCAATAAATGACAAAGGTTATACAAATCAATTACATTATAATTTTAAAATGTTAATTTGATTTTTTTTTAATCATTTTTAATCTAAAGAAGCCTGCAGTTGTCCTAAAACGATAACTTTAAAATGGAAGTCATTAAATATAATACCTACTGAACAAATTATACAATATACGCGTATAGGTACATATATAGTACACAATATATAAAATATGTATATAAATAATCATCTCTAGCAAATATATAAAATACAATAGATATTATAATATATTATGTACATTTTGACAACATAGTTATTACTTATTATTATGTATAGAAAATATTTGTTTATAAATCTTTACGAATTATTATTGATCTTATAGAAAAGACAACTACCTATACTAAATGTATAAAAGGCCATTAGATCACATTATGTATAGCTGCGTAATAATAAAATTATTTATGTTTTATATTTATGCGTAAATGATAAATATGTATTTATAATATTATATAAGATCTATGATAAAATATGTTGGTATATAGACTTTATTCTTATAGTTAATTAATTCATCATTTTTATTATGCTACCTACTTTATAATAGCTTATAAGTAATAACACTTGAAAAAGTCAAACATCAAAGTTGTTGTATAACTTCTGGGTTAGTTACTGGGGGAGGGCAGGGGTACTGGACCCCCAGAACCAAAAAAAATATTGAATTTAAAAACTTTTAAATAGGTCAAGTTAAAATCTATAGGTAAGTTCATCGCACGACGCTTCATCGCGGATATAAGTTCATCGTGCGATATTTCATTGTGTATGACATATTTCATCGTGTGACGAATCATCGCTGACATTTCATAGCTTACGTAATTTCTGTAATAAAGTATAAAATACCAAAATAAGGCATCGAATATAATATATATACTCGGTTAACATTTATACATGTACCTATAGCTACCTATAGTACCCGTACACTACACAGCCATACAGGGATGGATTGGGATTCAAATTCGACTCGGGAAAATTCAATTTGGGTGTTTCATATAATATTATTACATTAATATTCATATAGGTAAGTTATGTTATAGCGGCCCACCGGGAAATCTCCCGGTGTCCCGCCTGCGTCATATATGGTTAGTTATCACGCGCGTCTAATAAGTAATAATACACATATTAAATATAATCCCAACCCTTGATAAGGACACAACAGTGCCTTATCTTTGAACGGTTAATTATATACCTAGGTAGAATACAACACATATTTCCACACCACAATGTCGTTTTTACACGTTTTCACATGGCTCCCACGGTTCGCTCATTTTCTGTACACAAGTTACAGCTATAAACAAATTAAAATCGTGCACAGACGCTCAATATATTTTAGGTAAGTACATAGAATTAATTACAAAATTAGTTATTTTTATATTTGCGATGATGTGTCACGCGATGAAATCATCTTGCGATAAAGTGTCACACGATGAAATGTCGGAGATGAAGTGTCACACGATGAATTATCACGCGATGAAGTGACGCGCGATAAACTGAGGCGTGATGAAGTGACCGCTATGAAGCGACCGGATATACCCTTACATATAATTAATTTTTATAGATAGAACATTCAAACAATAATTACTGGTAATAAAGTGTGATGACTGCGACATATACTTAACAAATATTTAAGTTTCCCATTAATAAAATTTAAAATTCAATTCAAAATGATTTTACAAATTCATCGTGTGATACTTCATCTCCTACATTCATCGCGCGACATTTCATCGTGTGACACTTTATCGCAAGATGATTTTATCACAAATATAAAAATAACTAATTTTTTAAACGTTCATTTAATATATAAAAACCCAATGAAATTTAGTACAATTAATAAATACGCATAAATAAACATTAAAACATATATTATAAATACGAATTCCATTTTATTTCGTTTAACAAATGATCTACAATTATCTACAATCTACAATTATATTAAAATGAAAAACCTTTATTTCAAAAACATTTAAATATAGATAGATACCCAATACCCAGAATCAATGACTTAATTAGTGTATTTCAAAGAGCCAATTTTTTTAGTACCTTAGACTTATGTCAAGCTTATCAACAATTACCATTAGCTAGTAATAGTCAGAAACTCACTACCATTTCTACACGTAAAGGATTGTTTATGTATAAGAGATTACCATATGGTGTAGTTTCTGCTCTTGGGTTATTGCAAAGAGAGATGGAAAGCAAGAATGTTAAATGGCATATAGGGTGTAGGATGATTTTTTGATGATATAATGATTTGTGGAAAAAACATTGAGGAAATGAATGATAAATTGTATAAGGTTTTAAATAATCTGGCTAAAGCAGGATTAACGCTGCTTAAAAATAAATGCAACTTTTATAAAGATAGTGTTACTTTTTTAAGATATACTATAGATAAAGATGGCTTACATATTCCAAAAGAGAGAAGTAAAGCTATTTCTGAAATCCTATTCCAAAAAATGTACAGGAACTTAAAGCTTTACTAGGACTTGTCAATAATTATTATGGTAAATTTATTGAAAATATGTCATAACGATAGCTAGTATGCACTGTATGCATCATTAAAAGTTAATACTAAATATGTATGGGGGAAAGATCAAAATAGAAGATTTAAAAAAATAAAAGAATCATTATTGTCTAACAAGGTACTTATGCATTATAATCCAGAATTGGAATTAACAGTAGCTTGTGATGCTAGCCCAGTAGGCATAGGAGCTGTTCTATCACATAGGTTACCAAAAGGAATTGACAAACCTATAGCATTTACATCAAGAACGTTGACTGAGTGTGAACGTGGTTATTCCCAAATAGATAAAGAAACTTTGGCTTTAGTTTATGGGTTTAATTAATAGAGGTTCGTTGTTGGTACGCGCTGAAGATGACAACTTAGTTGTTGAAATACGTATACGCAAAATAAAAGTGTATAATATTGTGGGTATATAATATAATAATTATAAATTGTCACAAGTGCTCATATATATTAATATAATACTAATTTTTAATGTTAAGGGTATTATTTTGTAATTGTTTTATCTTGTTCGGAAGGATCTGTAGTATTTGGCTACACTGTCAAATTATGTACAGACAGTTGGTATGAGCCGGACATAGCATAGGGTTCAAAAAGTGTAGTGAACAACGTAAATTAAGTCATATTTTAAAATAAGCACTTGTGTATTTAAGTTTAGAATTTTACCCTCTTCAATCCAGAATATAAGAGACATTATAACCTTTTCGTCAGATATATTTATGTCAAAATAGTATACTTAAAATATTCTGAATTTTGAAATAAAATAATCTAAAAATATTTACTGTATAGTTTTTTTTTTTATATTACTGTTAGAAAATTAGGAAAAATGTATGAATAGAAAAATATATAATATTGAAAAAGTTATTTTGCTTAATTATTATTTATTGTTTTTGTAATCTTTATATATATGTATATATATACAATGTACATTATTATAATTGCCGATTGGCGTTAATTACAAATAAATAAATAAATAAATAAATTTATATTATTGATGCTTAATGATCACATTTTTTCCATGTGATGTAAAATATTTTACAAAATATCCAAAAAATATCAAAATTAAGTGAGTTTAAGGCTAAAAATTTCGAAAAGTTTAAAATTAAAATCAAATATTTTGAATAAGTATTATTTATCTAAATAGTACACAAACCAAGCAACCCCCTCCCACTTTACCAACAGTCCTTTGTTAACTAAGCGATTATTTACTTCTAATGATAGTATAATATATAAATTATTGGTTTTCAATATATTTTAGACCCTCCTCCCCCCCCAGAAAAAAGTTTAAAATACGCCATTGCGCCTATATGTTCAGCTAAATCATGTCGTAATAATATGATGTAATACTGTTTTTTATGATATATATAGGTATATATAATTTATTCGATTTTATGTACACAAGAGAAAAATAACAACGTTCCGTTATCAAATTTTATCGATTTTAACTACGACAACAACAATTAATATGCCGACGAAAAAAATAACAAAATCATTAAATAATATTGTAAATACAGTAATATGTTAACTATAAACAAAACATACACATTTTAATTAAATTGTATTAATTTATATTTTATGACATGAAAAATGTGAGCAAATGAAAAATGAATTCGAATGATTATACAATTTTTTTTTAAATTTAATTTATAATTTATTATCATTTACCTATCAGTTATTAAATTATGTTTAACAATTAAATTTATTTTGCGGTATATGTCGGAAATAATATGTTACCTACCTATATCCTATATATTGTAATTAATTAAAAAACCCATTATTAATGGATTTTTTTCGAGTAGGTAATTCAAAATATATTATATAGCAAGAAGAAGACTTCTCAAAAACTTTATAAATTATGTATGATGACCAACTGCAGAATATACTATTAGTTAGTGTTTAAAGGGTCTCGAAACAATCATGACTTTGTGTATAAATATACATTACAGAGTTTATTATACTATAATTTATTGTTTGATAACGATGTTTTATGAAGAAAATTACTGCATTAAGTTTATTAAGATTTTTTTACTTTATAATTAATGTATCGATATTTAATATATTTAAAAAAACCGAAATCAATAAACTATAGTCCTGAAATCTGAATAGCATTATACTTACGACAAGTAGAAAAAGTGTAATAATTTTAGCTTACAAATTAACCATTATTTATCAAAATAACGATCATTACAAATTATTTTTACTTGAAATGGGTAAATATTCACAGAATTTTTTTGGTATTTATGTTATTACTTGTTTTAGAAAAAAAATTATAAATAAACATTAAGAACATAACAAAATACATTATATTGCCTAAATTAGGGTAAAAAACGATCGGCGACAATCGATTAATATGTTTTATAGTAAAATATTATTCTGACTATTTCTATACTATAAATACGAATTATCCCTATTTTGATAATACAAAAAAAAAATAAACACCTATATAGATTCGATTATTCAAATTTTATATCAAAGAATATTTATAATCGTTTTCAACATATAAAAATCGAAAGAAACATAATTTGTTATTAATTTAATTTATAAAAATGCTACACACCAGCTATACATACATGGAAATTATTCGGGTGATTTAATTTGAAATCCACAGTTGTTGATTTTTAAATTTTTAAATTTTTTTTAAATTTAAAATTGATTTTTAATTTTTTATAAATAAATTTACATTAGGTAAAATTCAAAGTATAAAAAGTACCAATCGTTTATTTTACTTGGGCTCTCCAGCATGACAATCGTAAGAAATGGGTTGTACTGGATAAGGTACATGCGCGTTTGTGTAACAAATATTATTAGAAGATATTTTCATTACATCCGTCAAGTTGGCACCGGCGCATTATGCTAGAACCTTAAAAATAGTATTAAAAAATTGCTAGGAATTTGCTAGATTTTGCTAGGCTATTTTTAGATTTTGCTATAGTCTCAATTCTGTGTAAATCAAAAAACAAATTTGCCGGTGCC
>JAIPRL010010428.1:0-15528 GCA_025469235.1 Pemphigus obesinymphae
ATTCGCCCCCTCATCACGTCTCAACTCCCTAAAACATCCGACCCTCTGGAAGAAGCTCAAGCTTGAGACAGAGTACCCCCCCCACAAAGCAAGTCAAGTCAAGTCCCAATAATTCAATCCGATTTAGGCCAATGGTGTTGTTGACCACAAAATTGGTAATATCATGAAAATGACTTGACTTCATAAAACCATGTAATTTGTTTTTCTAAAACAAAAAAAAAAAGTTTAATAGTGTTTTCAAAACTGGCCGCTTGTACTTACTTTTTGAGTTACAGTAAAAAAATCTCGAAAATCGCTATATTTGTCTAAAATACGTTTAAATTAATCAAAAATGAAATTAAAAAAAAAATTTTTTAGCATACTGAAAATATATTTTTATTAATAATTAAAAAGTATTTTCTAAAAACCATTTACTTACTTTACCCTGTGACCTACTCGACGTAGTTTTTCACAACAAATGGGGGGATATTTTCGATTTAATTTGTGACATACGCAACGGTAAATTCGTGAACTTCAAAAGTCCGTAACTTCCAAACTAAGTACATCCAACCAATTCTTAAGAATAGAAAAATATACCAGAAATAAAATTAAAAAATTCAAAAATCCTGTTTTTAATGATTTATCATTAATAACTTAAAAATTAAGTACAAAATATAAACTCTGATTATATTATCAAATTTTACATAAAATTTTACGACATAACGTATTTTGAAATAATAGTGATTTTCGATATTTTTTGTCCATAACTCAAAATGCAAGTACGAGTGGCTAATTTTTAAAACATAAAATTCAGGGTGAAAAATGAATAGTTAATTTTTTTAAAAATAAAAAGAAAAAACTGTTCTGCTACTATATACTGCATTTGTTTCAAAATTTATTTATTATTAAAATATTGGGATAGGTATATTATTCATATATCGATTTAATATTTTTGTTGATTTAAAATAATTAATTTACTGTCATTATTCTTTAATATTATATACAAACACGGATCAAGCAGGGGGCTCAAATCCCTCAACCCCTCCCCTAAATACGCCACTGCTTGCAGGATAATATTCCGAATATGGTATTCGGAATACTATTATAATAGTAATAGTAATACGATATATTATATTGCCATCAGAATAAATTTCCTGCTCAGAATTTAAAATGATTAGAACCTCTCAAATATACATTTTTGACTGTTTATATTCGATTATAAATATATAATAATATAAATTACTACTAAATGTTTCCACCATTGAAATCAAGTATAATATATATTATATAAAAAAGGTATTGAAATTTGTTTGGAAATACAATTATCTTATGTTATTCGAGTACATATTCTAGATTACAGAAGACAAAATATAAAGTATATAAGAGATAGTATAGGAGTAGGTAGCTTAAAGAGAAGAAAAATGAGAGAGAATAGATTAAGATGGCTCGGGCATGTTTTAAGGAGAGAAGAGATAAGGAGATAAGAGTAGTAAGATAAGCAAATGAATGTATGTTGAAGAATAGAAGAGAAGAGGAAGACCAATAAAAAGGTGGTGGGTCGAAATAGAGATATGAGTGGCTATGGTATGAGATGGGCGAGTGTAAGTAAAGAGGATGCGGAAGATGGAGTTAAGTGGAAGTGGAGGACTACGGTTCCCAACCTCAAATAGTTGGGAGAAAAAGTGAATAATGTTATCTCGCTACGGTTACACTACATGTGATAAGACATGTGCTATTTCGGATAACCTCTCGTGAAATTGAGTATATAATATGCCACTGCAAGATTTGAATTATTAAAGATAAGTAAAATGAATAATAAGATTAGCTACAGGTAGTTAAAGTTAAAAGTTAAAACCTGATTTAAGTTAACTTAACTCAATTAATTAGCTAAATAGATTTTTTATCCATGGTACGTATTTTGTACATTAAACAATAATTATTTTGCTTATTTTTTTAAAATAACAAAATGAGAGTTAATTGCAAACTTATCTAAAATGATTAGTTAAGTAAAACATTTCTTTTATCAGTGTATTTTTTTATAATTTAAGAAAAAAATCTTTGATGGTACCTATTATCATAGTTAATAAAACTTTTATTTAAATTTTTTCAAATTTTGACTTTAAATTAACAAAAAATGACTAGTTACTAACTTACTTATACATTTTTAACTGGATAATTTGATATGTTTAGATTAAATCATATTAACTATTTAAGTTAAAGTTAAGTTGACAATACCTTCATTTTAACTAGGTATCTATTGACTATCTAGTTGATATTTGATGCACATTTTTGAGAGTTTTTAACCGGTTTTAAGAATTTCTACAATTATTCAATTGTATATAATATGTAAGTATCGGAGGAACGTAAATAATGTTAGTCAAAATACCAAATTACCGATATTAAAATTAGTAAACACTAGTTTACTACTTACTTGGACGAAACAAAATGTCACGATTATCGTTAAAACCGCGGTCCTCCACTTGAAAATCATTTTTACGAATCTTTGTCGTTCTCTTCGAGCGTTGAACAACAATATATACTTGTATTATATTATCCCAGACCCGACAAATTGATACTATTGTAGTTTTTTAGCGAGTAAAATGATTGACAATTTACATCAACCATATAACAACGGGTTGCGATGGTTTATGTACTATTTTTTTAAAAATTCTCATCAGACGTTCTCGTTCCTGGTCGTACGCATTTTGAAATGGATTATTTTAATTATGCTTACACGTACAGTATAGGTAAACAAGTGTGTCACAGAAATACAAATCATACGAATTTGTCGTATCAAAAAAAAAAAAAAAAAAAAAAAACGTTCAATTGTCTGTTTGGAAATATTACAAGCGATATTTAAATTTCCGCTTATTTTCTACATACAAAACAAATAGAACGATAATTAAATATTAGCAGTTTGTACGAGTAATTGTGTTGTTAGTGTGTATACAGAGAATGTGTTCACGAAAACAAATAGGAATATTAGAACGCGCGTTTTCCAGGTTGTTCATTCAGACTATCGTAAATTATGGTCGACGACTGACCTCTCTGTGCCCATGTGCGTATTTGATAAAACGTATGTAATACAAAATGGTTGACTATTGGTTTTGAATTAACAAACTATTGGCTGTATATGACTGGATAGACGTCACGAAAACGATTAGGTACTTATACAGTTTTTGGAAATATTTTCGACTTATTTTCAAGTTTTTAACACTGTTAATTAATAATTGACCAGTTTTCGGTACACACGGGAGAGTCATCGCCGCTATAAACACCTATTATAATGTAGTTGTGGTCATAAATGCAGGCACTTTCCTTGCTGATAGGTGCCAGCTGTCCGATTCTCTTTTTGGCCATAAATCAAAAGAGTTTCCAGCAGCTATCAAGCGTTCTACGGGGCCGACATTTCCATGTCTGACTGTTGGTTCCATAATATTCTGTTGTTTGCTGAGAGACAATAGTAAAAATAATAACAATAATCAGTAGGGAACGGATTTGATTGTAAATGCATATTTTTATTGGAATGAGATGTTTTAAATTTGATAAAAAAATGTGTACGATTTACATCATTCTAATTGAAATAAACCCGAATTTATTTTTACATATTTTGGTATAAATACATATTTTTACATATTTAGGAAATACGTTTAATTCTGGATTTAAAACTATTAAAATCATCAGAGATATTTTAATAGGAAAAAATCAACAAGAATCTCTGGACATCCAATTCACTCCTTCCGATAATATAGTAAATATGAATTACGCCCCTATCACATTTGTTGACGTGGAACGGTCTTTTAGTCAATACAAGAGTGGTTCTCCAACCAAACCGTCGCAATTTTTTATTTGCAAACCTTCAACAATATGCAGTTTCTCATTGCTTTGTTCCGGAATAATACGCATAGTTTTATAATGTACCCACATTATTTGTATTACTTTTATATGAATTTTTTTTTACATATTTCAATAAAAATAGATACATATTTTGGTTTTTTTTTTTTATTACAATAATGTCCGTTCCCTAATAATCAGTAAATACGTCTTAATAACATTTTATATTACTTTATTTGTCTAGAAACATGTAATAATATTAAGCGAAATTTCTAATGACCGGTGTTTTTCGAAGAGTTTCGTTTACCTTGAAGGCTGCTCTATCTGCAATGTAAAAGCCCAGATGTACGTGGGTATATCCATTCAAGAGGACTGAAAAATTTTTTCAACGGCTTGAGAAACCTGTCAATACAAGATAATATTTTCTTTACAACAGGTTTCCGGTCCCATTTCGTTGACTCCTATAATATTGACGACATAATTGATATAACGTTACATTTCCATAAATTAATATTTAAGGTGAGAGGGGGCTAATTTCTTCGGTTTTTTTATAAAGTATCTTTCTAATCAAATTTCCTACAGAATAATTGATACACACGAGTTTATACCGATTGGATTAAACCTCATGGTCAAAAATAAACGTCATTGTTAAACCATTCAATATCTAAAAAATTAAAAAAAAATATTTTAAAATTAAATAATTAAGAGACACATGCTACACATATCCCGAATAATTTCGTTTTTAGAATAATATATTTCTGAAACATTTCCAGCCTGGAAAGCAACGTATAAAACATTTTTACGCGTTTCGTTCATCCGTTTTTTCACTTTTTCTCCGTGATTTCAAGAGCCGGGAATATAAAATGCGTTTTCCAACTCGCCGATCGTTCGTTATCACTAGATATTTTCCCGCACCTTCGTATTACTGTCCCGACCTTCTGAAATCGGCTATTTTTACGTTTTTTTACGTCGTGGACTTAATTACTGTTTTAGATTAACAAAATTTCAATTTTATTTTGTTTTGTCAGCCATCGTAACTGATATATTTATAACATATAAAACTACAGTTACGTTACCCATAACAATGAAGGAAAAATTTATTCTGTGAGTACATACATATGCTACGGACAAAGTAGGAAATCGGGCGTCCGATTTTTGTGGTCAAAGAAGGAAAAGCTTACATTGTATGCCGTGGTCAAATACAATGGGACAAAGTAGATAAAATATTAATAATTAAATAAGAAAAAATTAAATATACTCTTATTTTAATAAACATAAATACACTGGTATTGTTACATTATCTGTTTATTTTTACAAATTATAAGTATGTAATTCCTCGGTTGGCGGTGATCCTTGTCGTTGGCAGCTGGACGCTGGTGGTGTGTAGGTGGCTGTCGGATTGGTCTTCGGGTCACTGATGATGTTGGTCTCGCCGTCGTCGCTGAGTACTCGGGGGTTCGATGCAATCACTTTACCGTGAGTGGTTCTCCAATATCTTATCAGGTATTTATGTATAATCAATAAATTACGTGGCTGTTCTGCGTGTTGTCCGTTAGTTTTTTTTTTTTTTAATTTAAAAAACGTAAAGTATTGAAGTGGGTGTTAATGAAGAAAGGATAGGTGTATCTGAACGTAATTGAAGAAATGTATAAAGGGGCAGGTACAAGAGTGAGGAGTCTGTGTGGAGAAACTGAAGATTTTTAGTGTCATAGTTGGAGTTCGGCTTCGAGTCCTTACTTATTTTTCCTAGTAATGGATGAAATAACAAAAGATATACAGAGTGAGGTATCATGGTGTATGCTGTTTGAAAATGATATAGTTCTGATAGAAGAGAGTGTTGAGGAAGTGAATGGTAGACTTGAAGAGTGGAGGGAAACTTTTGAAAGTAAAGGACTAAGGATTAGTAGAGGTAAAACACAATATATAGAATATGATTTTAATGACAGCGAACACAGAGGGAATAGGGGAAGACTAGAAATAAAGTCGAGTGGTTATGTAATGGGAGAGTTCGAGAGATTCAAGTATTTATGGTTCATTGTACAGAACGATGGGGATTGCGAAGAAGATATGAAACACAGGATAAGTGTGGATGGATAAATTGGAGAGAAATGTCAGGTGTTTGTGTGATAAAAGAATCCCTATTAGGTTAAAAGGTAAATTTTTTAAAATAGAAATGAGACCTGCAATGATGTATGCAACAGAATTTTGAGCAGTAGATAGGAAGATAGTACATAGAATGAGTGTAGCAGATATGAGAATGTTAAGTTCATGTGGATGAATGAAATAACTAGAGAGGACAAAATAAGGAATGAGTAGTAGGAATAGAGGAATATTAGCTTCGGTAGTTGACAAAAAAGGGAGAATAGATTGAGATGGTTGGGCATGTATTAAGGACGAAAGAGACTGAAGGAGTAAGATTAGTATAGGAAATGTATGTTTATGATAATAGGGGGAGAGGAAGACCGAAAAAGAGGGTGGGATGTGATGGTGAGTCAGTAAGTGATATGAGTAAGGCGGGGGTAAGTGAAGAAGATGTGAGGGATAGAGTTAAGTGAAAGTGTAGACTAGGGTGGCCTATCCCAAATAGTTATGAGAGAGAGAGAGAGAGCGAAGGAGAAGAAGGACATAATTATAACAATACAAATTTATACTTTTATATTTTATGATTCTAATTTTCGCTATTCAAAAGTTCGTTTTATTAAGTATTAAGTAACTATAGTTCAATTACCATAAATAAATTAATACAAGTTATTAAGTTAATGATTTTTAGTAACTACATCTAGTTTCTTTTTACTAACTTATTCTAGATCGTTATTTTCCAGCTTTGTTTTTAACCGGAATCAGCGATTTCTTATAACTGTTTCGGTAATCACGATATTCATGAAATGTATCCAGTAATGCTTTGGGAGAATTAAGTTTTCTTTGCTTTTGTTGGTTTTCTTGTATAATTATAGGTTTTTTCCCCATCAATTCTCTGTACAAATTATCCACGGCTAATTTCGTACGTCCTAAGTATGAGTTTTTTAGTTTGTTTTGTTTTTTATAATCATTATAAATTTTTGTTTCCTCTTCTACTATATCTTGTATAACCTCCGGAGAAAGTTTTTTAATACCATATTTTATAAAACGCAAACCAAGTCTATAAATGAGTGCAAAAGGAAATTTTATTATTCTCTTAGCCAGTTTCGGAGAAATTTTAATTAATATCCAAAGGACTTTTTCACCAACTACTACTGGAAATTTGCAACTTACTACTATTATATGTTCGACAATTCCTGTAACAAGCCCATCTGCTCTTTCGTCCTTAAAAATCATAAGATAAATACAATTATTTTTCTAGCTAATATCTATATAGTAGGGGTCGATTATGACATTTCATAATCTATAATCAATTTTGAGTGGCATTTCATTTATCATTAAATTAATCATTTGATCGAAAATAATCGTAAGGATCAAAAATTGTCCAGTAATAAATTAATCGTATAATAGTATTATCGACAATAAATAAAGAATATGTTTTGGGAGTTTTGGAACTGTCACCTGACGCCTACTGCACCACCACCCTAATTTTTAATTTTAATTTTAATTTTATATTACTGTCGCTGTATTCACCGTTACGACTATCATTACGAATGTAAATAAACAGGTTACTCGACCAAGCGAAATTCCACGGTCAGGAAACGTTACGCTGAATTTTTTTAGCGCTAGTAGCCTTTAGGCCGACAAAGTCGTTCTTTCTATTAAGCACGTATTAAAATAGGTAGTTTAAAACCGTTTTTTATTACGTTTAAAATCACGATATTCACACAATTATATATGTAGCGGGTTCGACGTTATATCGCACGTGTTTCTTTGCATTTTTTTTTTCAATATTTTCCATCAACTATTTATTATAATTACTTCAACTATATAAATTCAAGTAAATCACTTTAGTACACCCAAACATTAATTTATTGTATCACTATATTAATCTTAATAATGATTTCGTTCAACTGATAACCCGAGTCTTAACACCTGATAAATCCATCTTGGTTATAGCCATAAAGACTAGAATAAGGAGGCCAATTTATGTTAAGAGGACGTGATACCCGTATTTGTTGTCTTCGTCTAACCAACTGATAACTGGTATACGAAATTTACGTTCAGCATTTGTATCACAACTTTATAATTTCTAATATTAAAGTTAATTAACTTATAACTAAATTTATAGGTTAGATTATTATCTGTGCTGTAGCGTCTACTAAAATATATTGTACGCAGTGATTTAAAAATGTTTTGTTTATAATATCTGGAATGGTATATTTTTGAGACTGTATAAAATATTCAGATCTTAAAATCTAAAGTTAAGCCCATTATATGAATTAAATTTTTATATAAATAGTTTAAAATTAGGTAAAAATGCTCGAAAAATTTTGTGTTAATATTTTACGTATATACGTTTGTGGTGAAAATTTCATGGCTCAAGTATCAATATTTTCGGAGTTCTAAAGAATTTTACCACAGTTGTGTTTTCTGATTTAATTTTAATTTTTTGATAACTTGACTCGCTTTGTAGGGGAGGGTGGGTACTCTGTCTCAAGTTACGCTTCTACCAGAGGGTTGGATGTATCTGGAATTGTGAGATGGTGAGGGGGTGAATTGGATGGTTATAGTTTATTTAGAAGTTGAGAGGACGGTTTCTTTTGTGGCCGTTGAGTAGGCTGGGGTGGGTGGAGATAGACGCGATGTGTGGAAAGGGGGACGAAGAAATCGACAGTTTGAGTTTAGTAGAGGTGGAGTTAATGTAATTGAGAATGACGGGATGTTGGTCGATTTCCTGATGGTGTGGTTGCTAACGTAGAGGGGAAGGTTGGTGATTTTGCGGAGAGTAATATTTTGAACGGCTGCGATGCGGGACCAGTTGGTGTTTGAAATGTTGGAGGTCCATACGGGGGAGGCGTAAGTTAGGATGGGGCGCATGTAGGCTTTGAAAATGTATAGTTTGATTCTGATGGAGAGTATGCTTTTCCTGTTTAGCACGGGAAAGAGGAGGTGGCCTGCTGCTTTGGTTTTGTTAACGACGAACTTGGTGTGGGCCGAGAAATTAAGATTTCTGTCTATGATAATTCCCAGGTATCTGATCGAGTAGAATCAGCTAACCGGGGTGTTGAGGATTTTGGGTTTTGGAGTGTTTAGGATAGGTACTTTTGTTAGAGAAGAAGATGGCTGATGTTTTTGAGGGATTAATTGAGATTCTCCACTGTTTAAGTCAGGGTTGGATGATTTTTAGAATTTTTTGATACTTGACTTGCTTTGTGGGAGGGTACTCTGTCTCAAGCTTTAGCTTCTTCCAGAGGGTTGGATGTTTTAGGGAGTTTAGACGTGATGAGGGGGCGAATTTAGATGTTTGAAATTTTAGAATTTAAGAGGACGGTTTCTTTTGCGGCCGTTGAGTAGGCCGGGGCGGGTCGAGATCGATTTTATGTGTGGGAAGTGAATCAAGATTGAAATTTGCAACCGGTAAATGGTTAGATGTCGGAACGTTAGTAATCGTTTGAATGTTGCGATCGTGTTGTCATCTCGGTATACACCGAATCTCATTTTGCCGAATCCCGTTTCACTGAATTTTCTTATAATTACTTACATTAGACTACTTACATCAATTTAGCTATTTAATTAGATTTATTTATTTATTGAATTAGATTTATCTTAAGAATACACATTTTAGGAATTTTTCCAATTTTAAACATTTTTGCCAAAATTAAGCCAATTTAAGTTTGACGTCAAAATATGACTAAATTACAGCCGTTTTAAATTTAGACAAATAGTATATTATGTACCTACAGCATTTTATATTTATTTATTTATTATAAAATAAAATCTAAGCTCAAATATAAAAACAGAACAATTTTAAATACAATGAAAGTTATTAATTGGTCACCAGATAAAATGATTTTAAAGTATTTTGGTCTAAATTTATTAAATTTATATTGTACTTTCGATTTTCAAAAAATACCTAACTTTTAAATTTTAAATTATCAAAGAATATATTTTAATGAGTACTTTCACGTTTTGATTACTTAAATCCGACGAATATTACGTAATAGATATTGAAATGAAGAACTTAAGTACTACTTCTCTATTCCACTAATTCTTATAAAAATATATTCTTTAAGAATTTATAATTTAAATCATAAGTCATAATTTGGAAATTTAAAACTTAACATAAATATACAAATAAGATAGGAGATAAAAATGTCAGTAGGCGATTGAAGTACTTTGATCATTGTATATGATACTATAGTAATAAATGTATTGCATTTAAAAGCAACGGTAAATCATTTGTTTTGGTAAACAATTCTGAACGGAGCTTTGAAACTTTGATTTTCACGACGACGTCGATATACATAGTGCTATAGTAAATAATTTGTATACATTTCAAGTTTCTGGCGTTTAAATTTTACAATTTATAAATGATTTTTGGTAGTTATAAATATTACACGAGTATACTACCTATTTATAAATACAATTGGTATAATTAGTATTTATTAATATAAATTAAGTTGGTGACCAAAATATAGTAAATATAGTCGGTAACCATGGCCAGTTTATTTGTTTTTTTCTAATTTGCAACCACTTTTCGTGATAGTTCCCTTATTAAAAGGCAGTTTTTCGTTACGATTTGTAAAACTACTTAGAAGTTAGAAAATCAAAAAATTATTAACTAGAATGAATTTTCTATGAAAACCCTATAAAATTGCCAACGATTGATCTCATTCACTTGACTTATTATTATTACGTATAGTTCTTTTATATTCTATTTTCTAAAAAAATAGTTTTAAACAATAGTGTACAAAAATTTTAAATAATTAATTAAAACAAAATATTAAAATTGATCTATAGATGCTACCAATAGTATGGTTAAAACTTATAATAGGAACCACGGACTAAGCTACTATGGACTGGTATCGAAAGATATACCTATTAGCGGAACCAAAATGTTTCTTAATGGCGGGCGTAAAAAATCTAGCAAAACTGTTGCCATCTATGAGCAAAAGTTACATTACTCGTAAATTGATATTATTATATTCACGAGACTAGTATCTCATAGCGTTTTCCATCTATTGTATTTGTTTACACTACACTAGTGTAGACTGTATCACACTACACGCGTGCAATAACAAAAGCAGCAATGCATTATCAATTTTATTGAAATTTTACAAAATTGTATATAAATAATACAATCACGGATTAACGTATTATCTTATCGCGAAAAACACTTATCAAAATAAATGATAATTATATATATATATATACAGTGTTCTTTGACTATATATAATTATATGCTAATATGTCAAATATGTCATCTTCAACACAATAGTAATGGGCGTGAATTAATAAAATAAATAAATAAATTACTTATTTTAAATCATTCATTCTTATATCGAACACCAAGTAATTGGAGGAAACTCTAAATTAAACCGTTATAGAGCGTTAGCTATGCCAGATTTCCATTTATGAAACTTTTGCGACCCGTTCCCCTCTACACCCTCCATCTAAGCGATACCAGTCCATATATAGTATCTTAGTCCGTGGCTATAGTGATACTTTTTTTGAGGTTATTGTTCAACAATTGTTCAATTGTCACCGAGGGTGCAGACGAACCGGACGGGTCGTACTGCAGGAACAGGACTATTTATTAATTTTTTTTTTGAATTACTTCTGGAATGTATCTAAATATTTGTTCAATCGCGAGATTTTCATTTTCCTAAAAACGTCCTAAAATGGCCTGTACAAAACCCCCCTCGAAAAGCGGGTGCGTGTCGTCCTCTTGAACTTTCCCGCGAGAGTCGACTGTTATAACAACGTTGACGCGGCGGATTGGATCCGAAATCCTGATTAAACGTACGGTCCGGATCGACGGATTTAATTGTCCGTGATCCGGATGAAACGGATTGGATCCGGAACCCGGATTGTATATGTTTTAATGCACTAGACTCCGTAATGTAACGGGCACAATTACAATATTTCCAATGTCTGTTCTAGGTGTATAACACCTACACGTCGGCAACATTCGAACTTATTACCAAGGCTGGGCATTAACGAGTTAAATGTTAAAATATAAATTAAAGAGTTCAGTTAATTTTAATTTAAGTTACTTAACGCGTTCAGATTAACTTTTAACTTTACTAAAGTTACTTTTTTTTTTTTTTTATTAAAATTAACGTGTTGACTTCAAGTTAACTTTATACAAAAGTATCCCAAATCGAGTTAAATTTTGCTCGAAGAACAATGCAAATTTTTGAATGGGATCTTACGTTTTGGTACTTATATTCAATTTTAGTAGATACACCTATACAATAACATATACATAATCGATGTTCACGAATATTGGGCTGAGCCCGGTCTTTTTGACCACATCACGGGGGCTAATATTTATGTCCATCCGGTATAGAAAATATATCGAAGTGATAGGCACTGCTTATTTTACATTAGATTAGTGTGAATCAAACAATAATGTAGGTATGTTGGCGGTTAAGAGTTATTTTCCGATTTCTTATTTATGCGTGGGTTTTAAAATGACGCGTTGTATTTTTATTTTTACATGTATATGTATACACTTTTTCAGGCAGAAAAAGTCCCGAGTAGTTTTTTTTTTTTGAGCGTAAAGAATAACCATGCTTTTTTTACCTTTTTACGATATAATATAGGTATTATCATCGTCTTTTTTTCCTAATTATGAAATTTTAACCAAGTTAAGAAAATCAGACCATGTTATCATAACGGTATTGCATAGCCGATAACGATCGCTAAATGGGAAGATGGCTGCCTTTTTTTTTTTTTTTTTTTTTGTTTACATTTAGTGCCCATTCTATTCTGTGATACTACTACAATAATTTTGAGAGCCCCTGAAATTTTAAAATAATCTCAATAACTTCTGAAAAATAAAAAAAGTTATGAACATTTATTTGGACAGTGTATAGAATGGATGTGGATATATCAACAACAACACAAAAACGTATTTTCATCGGTATATCGATTTTTTATTTCAGGACCGCACGAACAACGAGAAAAATTCATTTTCGGGAGTCAAAGGCATATATATATATATATATATATAGATAATAAAGATATGGATTGGCCGCATGCCCTATACCTAATTAATAGGTACCCACATGAATTGTTGTGAATCCGAAGAGAACGCTATATATGGTCACCACAGTGTTGGGTTACTTATGGTTTTAATTGAACGGTTACGTGGTAATCGATAAATGATAATGTAAGTCATCTATGTGATAACGCCGTAAAGGTAACTGATAAGAATATTGTTGTTGACGTGTATACTGGAGTGCGTTCAGAAAAACGTTTTCCAGTGTCGCCGGGTAACGTCGGCGATCGGATTTATCGGTCAGAGAAAATAATTCGGGAATTGCCGACGAATTCGTCGGACACTACGTGCGTTCAAAAATCAAGCGAATTCACCGGAGTAGTCGTCTTCTTTCACGCACTCTCGTCAATCACTCTGTTAACAGGAACGGTGGTATACACGTGGTATACGTGTTTCAATAGTATCGTGTATTATGTTAGGTAGGTACCATATATCACACTTGCGGGGTTTTTTTTTTTTTTTTTTTTGAAAATCACGAACAAACATCACTGTTCTCTCCATCGATATTAATAACGATTAAATTAAAAAAAATTAGTTTGGTACAGACGATTTTAATGAAATTTCATTTTAATTTTTATTGTTTTTCAAATTATTGTGATAAACCGTGTTTTTATATACCGTGATAACTGGTTTACAGCTGCAGTATGGTTCGACGAAATGGGCGCGGAGACAAATAATAATATTGTACTCCGGCGAAAAAATAAAAAAAAACTCTGGATAACGTTTCTGAACGTAGGTTAGGTAACACCACTCCAGGGCTACCGCCATAATATAACCGCAGCACACTGTTCTATACCGCATACTGCAGTAACCATATATATATATATATTGGTAACTGTAACCCGCCCCAAAAAAGGGCCGCTGCTGTGGTTTTACCGCCACTTTATCATCGTTATATAGGTTATATATATATATTATCATATACTCGACTCCCCGCCGACACCTGTTGATTGCCGTCATTGTTCGTTTTTTCGAAATAGTGCAATTTTTACCGGTCGTTTATATTTTCGAACGTTTAGAAAACTGCCAGGGTAAGTACACTGCGATAGATATATCACTATAAGTCAGTCACCACCTACCTGCATCGTAAGTCCCGTTGTCCCGGTGTTTTTTTTTCTTCTTCTTCTTCTTCTTCATCATTTTAGGTCGCATATAACAATGTGAAATGGCAACAAAATTGAACGGTCAACGTTTTTTTTTTTTTTTTTTTTTTTACCACATTTTTAATATTCTAACACAAATGACTATTATTATTACGGTATAAAATTTTCATTTAATATACCTATTATATATACCTACCGATTTCAACGGTGTATTTTTATGAACATCAATTAAAACCAACAATTTTCTAACCAGTCCAACAGTTCGTCTGCGCCCTTGGCGATCGGTTATTAAATCTGTAGGGGTTAATAAAATTGCGAGAGCACAGATTCCGTTACCATATACGTACATTTTTTTGAGGTTACACTCCCGGCAAAATTACCCAACTGGACGGGTTATAATACGATATAGGACTTCAAAATTTTAAATTTCCATACACCTATGTGTATAATCTAAAATTTTCAAAAAAAATTTTCAACGTCCATCTTTGGCGTAACAATATCGATGTGTGATAGTCGTGGTTTGTTTTATATTTATCCTATACTACACATTGGACATATATATATATAGTAGTGGTATCATTATTTCGAATTTTAAACTCTCCAAAAACTCCCCCCGCGCTCGACTCCTTATTCTGCCCGAAAAATCGTGTACATATTGTAATACGTAAACGAAAATGGAAAAAAACACATATATCATCATCACGTTAGAATCACGATCGAAAACCGTCGCAATTTCAATAGTTCCCGATTTTTTTTTTTTTCCCCCACCCGCGGAGGTTAATTTCCCAAAAGTACACGTTTATCCGTAATATAAGTGCCTCGATTTATCACTTTTTTGGATGCATTTTTGGGTGTATACGTACACGTTTTCGTGTAAAATATTCCTTCTTTTTTTTCATTTACATATTATTATTATTATTATTATTATACACTTCCCGATTTCGATGTAGACGCGGGTAGCTAGTATATAGGTGTATACCTCGCATGAAATTTGGTCACATTTGGTCGCGAAGACAAAAAGAAACGTGCAGAATTTAGCGCGACCGTGTATACGCTTACCCGCAGCATAACCACCCCTACAACGAATCGTTCACACGATAATTACCAAAAAAAAAAAAATTAACAGGCCCACACACATATTGATTACCCCGTGATAATCATACGATTACGAAATATATTATTAATGGAACAACAACAACAACACCGCAAATTCCGACCGAAAGTTTCGTCGTTGATTATGTACTCACACAAAACAATGCATAACAAGCAGTGCTTGGAATGTTCCTTTTAAAAAGGAATTAATTCACGTTCATGTTTCTTTTGTTAAAAAGGAACTTAATCCTTTTTAGTTCCAGGCTTGAAGAAAGGAACTAGTTCCTATCCTCGTTCCTAAATAAGGAACATTTTTTGTTCCTCAATAATTTTAAAATTTTATCAATATAATTTATTATACTAAAATTCATT
>JAIPRL010010429.1:0-15527 GCA_025469235.1 Pemphigus obesinymphae
TGCATCAGGAAAAACTGAGACAGAGTGAGCGTTTCCTTGATAATTTTGAACAGCAAAAAAACAAAATAATTCTTTCAACTTTCCTCCGAAAAAAAATACTTTAATTGATGAAGGGCTCCCTGCAACAACAGGGCAAGTCCATTTTTTTCGAAAATCAGTTTTTGATCGTTTTGAATGCGCCATATCATCACGGTTAATACTGTTCAAGAACAAGGTAAGTATGTCCAATTGTTATTTACGGAGATAACCTATCATATATTTTCTACTTGATAACAATATTTGTATTTTTTAATTCTTCACTATTGTTTTATTATTTAGTATCTAGTTAGAACTATAAAATTGTAACTAAAAATATTGTATTTTATGATAAAAAAAATCATGCAAGTCCATACCAAAATAACAAACATGAACAGTATACATATACTCTATGATGTACAAAGCATTATTCAATATTTAAATATTATTCGTGTTAACGATCACTTATAGTGGTTACTTATTTTTATATGTAACGATTTTAATATTTAATAAAAAAGAAGATGTTAAAGATGGTTTTTTCAATGATGTTTTTTTAAGGTAATAAAAAAACAAATTGGGTGATTATAAGGTCAGCAAGAGGGGGCGGGGAGGGTGTACTGTTTCACTAAGAAAAAAAATTTTGGTTTGACAATTATTTGGACAGTTCAATCGACAAATTTGTGAAAAGCCCTTGTTTTTATTATTATTCTACCACAAATATTTCATAGGAATGACAGTGATTGAGGAGGGGGCGCAAATTCTGTTCATTGCCAGGGGCGCTATTGGGTCTTGCTACGGCCCTGCGTCTATAGATCAATTTTAATATTATTATTTATTTTGCAAGTACATTCACCGTACTCCATGGTGTTAGTTATTAGTTATTACTATTCGGCATATACGCTATAATTATTTAGGTACTTTTAGCATGAATCATGTCGGCATAAATAGCTGGACACCAGCCCATATTCGGCCGGACACCAGTCCGCTGTCAACAAGGGGGGGGGAGGAAATGCACGCCCTGCCACCCCCCAAATGACACCACTCTATACTCTGGCAGAGTTAAAGTTCTCATATTCCATGTAGTATAATTATTATTAATCTTTTATAGTTATTTTCGATCGAACTGTGATCAGAAAGCCACAAGTAGTTTTTGAACAAAAGCTGTGATAACATAAAAATAAAAAGTGTATTTTAATAGTTTAAACTACATATTAAATTTCAATTTTTTGTAATATATCTTGAAAATGTACTCTGTGGATCCTCTTAAAAATGGAGTGCATGAAATCCTCTTAAATTTTAGTTTTTATATATCGATTCACGTCAAAAATAAAAAATAAAAATGAGCTATTTTTCCTAATATATTGGGTCTTGTATTTAAATTACACGTGAAATCGGCATTGTATTATATTTGCACTCAGTTTATAATTACAATAATAAAGTTAGGAACATAATTGTATTTTTATTAAATTAAAAAATATATAAATTGAGATATAAATAAAAACCCAATTTCTACAAAATAATTTGTTTTTATTTAAGAAATACATATTTTGGAAACAATGTTTTCATCTTCAGTGTTAAATAACTACTTGAGTGCTAAACAACTACTACAACTACTGAGTAGTTGTTTAACACTGAAGAAGAAAACATTGTTTTCGAAATACGTATTCGTTAAATAAAAACAAATTAAATACATACAAACAAATAAAAAGAAATTGGGTTTTTATTTATATCTATAAAAAGTCTACAAGTAACTCAACACCAAAATATATAAATTCATATCTCACATAACTTAGAATAATTATAAACACATAAAACGAATTACTTCACAATTTTTTCATAGGAAGAAAAGTGTCACTTAGCATGTTTTTGATTAACTTAAATTGTCGTCGGGTTGTCCTTATAATTATAACACGGGACACCGTACGTTTTGCTCAAACAATGCCACGTTTTGGAATAAATTATAGCACATAGTACGTTTTGAACTTAGAATGTAATATATACCTTTGGTTTTGTATGGGATATAATGCATTTTAAAAAAATGATTGATTATTTTTTACATAGTTTTTATATGTGCATTTTAGTGGGAAAAAAATGTTCGTTTCAATTCATTTTTATACCACAAATTTTAAAATTACTCGTATAATTATTAATTGATCAATAGAAATCGTTGTCCCTCCCGCTATTTTCACAATATGACTACACGTATAACTCGGTTTTACTAAAATGTCACTTAGCACGTTTTGGATCCCACGATTACAACTGAACAATTACTGGAAAATCGCATATATAGGTACATATGTTTTAAAAAAATAAAATAGTTGGAAGCTTTGAACATCGCAGATTTGCAGGTATAATTGGGATTTGCAAATACAGATTGAGGTGCAATTTCCTGATATTCAAAAATTTCGTATTTTAGTAAATTTTTATGTCTATCTAAATTTATTGATTTATTAATCTATTTTTGTTTCTTATTTCTGACATAATATATAAATGTCAAACGATATTCATATCATATAATATGGTTGATCGTTTGGTCGAAAAAGTGCGTTAGTGTTGAAATTTTAAATTACTCCAACCTCACACAATCAATGTTGGGCCCAGAATCGCATAGTTTATAAGTAAATAATATGCATAGGTATTTAAAAAGAGCTGGTTAGAATCTGACTGGATATTTCTGGTTGATATGTTGAATTTGAAACCAATGATAAATCGTTTCTTACGATAAGACGACTGTGAACTAGAAAATACTATAAAATCCCACAATTGGTGGACAAATTTAAAAATGTATGATATAAATAAAATACTAAAATACATACTATACAGGGTAAATCTTTTAACATAAAACGCTCATTATTTGGGAAAGTATTTAAATTTTGAAAAATTTTATTTTTAGAAACTTTTAATACAACTATTAATACAAATGTATTTTTAGTAGTCTTATAATTTTCATCTTTTTAAATGTGCCGCAATTAACTATCAGCTTTAGATTTTTAAATTAATTTTATTATTTAATACGTAATTTTTTAAATAATAGTACCAGAAAAATAAATAGATTTTAGTTATTCGAGTAATTCATATACATTTCTATGATTTTCGTGCTGATTCTTTAAATTTACTGATTTTACCCTAATTTATTTTTCCTTTTTTTTCCTTTTCGCCTTTTATCCCAACTATTTAGGTACTACACTAGTAATACACTTCCACTTAATTCTATATCTCGCATTTTCTTCACTTACCCACCACTTTTCTCATATTATTTACCCTCACATACTCCAACTCTCTTTTTTGGTCTTCCTCTCCCTTTCCTTCCATCAATATACAAACTCTTCCCTCCCTAATACATTCCCAAGACATCTTAATCTATTCCTCCTCAGTTTGTACTGAAGCTACTCCTATACAACTTCTTATATATTCATTCTTTATTTTGTCTTCTCTAGTCACTCCACTCATCCACCTTAACATTCTTACCTTCCACTCTCATACTTTGCTCTATCTTCCTATCCACTGCCCAAAACTACGATCAGTACATTATTGCAGGCCTCACAACTGTCTTATAAAATTTACCTTATATAATATAATTGGGATTCTCCTATCACACAAAACACCTAACGCTTCTCTCCACATCATCCACCTACACTTAATTCTGTGTTTCATATTTTCTTCGAAACCCCCATCTTTCTGTACAATGGACCCTAAATACTCGAACTTCTCTACCTTTCCCACTACATTCCCACTTAACTTTATTTCTTGCCTTATCCTATTTTTGTTTTAAATTTAAAATTATTTAATTAATTAATAAAGTATGAGAAAATCGTTTACAATGATATAATTACAAACTTTATCATTTACAAAATGATAAAAAAATAATTTTCACATACAGGTACGTATTACTATAGACCATAGACCATCGTGTTACATCGCAAATCAGTTCAACTCGATCGCATTTTGGGTAGGTACCCACGGTTAGGGTTGGGTACATCAATGTATACAATATGTACCGTAAAACGGGGTGATTGGGGTCAATTTTAGAGGATTTTATTGATATCTCTGGGACTTTTCATGAAAAGACAACATATCTTCCAATATTATTTATAACAAAAAAACCTTTGAACTCTTCCCATTTTTTTTATATATATTTTTTCAAAGACGTGACCCTATTTATACAGATTTGGGGGGAATAGGGTCACCCATTTATTTTGTTTTATAAACCTAATCACACTATAGCTTGGGTGAATAAAACTAACAAAAATATTTTTAAAAGTGTTATAAAATTATAACAAAATTATTAGAAAAAATCATACAAAATATATTATTTTAATGCCAAATGGAAAAATAATATTAAATACATAACTATTGATATGATAACTTTATTATATTTTTAGTTTCACTAGTTAAAAATATTTAACAATAAGTACTTAAATCAAAAGTAAAATAAACAATTAAAACCAGTATATATTGGATTGCACACATTATATTTAATTAAAAAAATAACAACCATTTTTAAAATTGTACACTTTTTTTTCTTCGAATTTCTATTAAATTATAAATATTGCAACTACGAACACCAAATTTATATTATTACACTACCTATTGGTGTTTTATACTACAATTTTAAACTCTATCTCAAGTTCATCCTTTAATTTGAATTGTGGATTCACACAATGTTTTTCTGGGTTGGGAAAATGGTAAAGATATTGATAACAGTTTTAATGTTATCAAATGATGATAAAACCAGTGATACCATATCCGATAGAATATATATTTATTGGAAAAAGATACGGTAAATTCAACAGTGAAGACCAAAATTGTGTACGATGAATACTGAATTTTCTATACCCAAAAATAATGAAAATAAGTTTTTGGCCCGAAATAAACTGTGTATTATACTTATCTACTTTTTTTAATTTACAGTAATATAATTTGTTTATTTTATCATATTATGTAGTTATGACAGTAAATTCGTTTAATATCAAATTTATTGATTATTAATTATTACTAACTCCTACCTGAAATTTTGCGTACTGAAAATAAATATATATAAATACTTAATAAAATATATATCTCGTATATATATTTTGTATAACATATTGCTTAAAAATTCAAATATTCTTCTATGCTCAATCGAGTGCAGCCATTATTTGGGCAAACGAGCTCTCTCTTTAGGGAACTTCCTTTGGGGATGGATCTGAAGTTCATTTAAGGGGAGGGAAGAGAGGTTAATATGTATAGTTGAGAAATAAAAGGCTTATTCAAAATCAATCTTATCAAATAATGATATAAAAAATAAAAAAAAACACTCAAGGAATGAGTAATCGCCACGTCACCTCCCCCCTCAAATCCGCCCACTGACTTTGTCACAGATACCTACTCAAAACCTGTGTTTTGAGTGTTTTTGAGCCGTACAAATAGGTAAACGTATGTGCAAACGAGCGTAAACGATTATCTATTTAAATGTTCTCAATCCAACGCAATATTTTCAATCGCTCGGGCTGAGTGCAGCAGCAGTCGGCACAGTAATTGGAGTATATTTTAACGTATTATATATAAATAAAGTAGTGAAGAATCAGGTGCCACCTAGTAGCTGTTAGATGTGCAATATGCGTATATTATTATAATATTTTATACACGAATGACTTTTTTTATTTTATTTTGGATTAACATTAACATTTCATACTTTTGTGCGAATGAACTTATAATATTATAAAATTATCCTAAACTAACCGATTGAAATTTTTTTTTAAATTTCATTCCGCCCCGTGAAAATCCCTTAAATTATGGTCCGGACAGTAGGTGATAAAATAATATTATTCGTGGTGAGTTTGCGGTCCAGATTTGAAAATATGACGACTTAAAAATACCGTCTGCCGCAGTCGCGGTGTTATGGAGGGGTTTGACTAATGGGAACCAGGCCAAAAGAGACAAATCGTCCGACGGACGCGGGACAGGTGCAATTTGTCACGTTTCCTCTCGTCACGGTTTCCCACCCAACCTCCCCCTTCCCCTCCCCCGTCGAGCCAGTCCCGTTCGCGTCGACAGGGACCGGCGGCGGGTGGCGCCCAATCGATTTCGGCCATGTTCCCCGATGGGGGCGGCGTATTCGGTGGCGGTTGTTCTTCGCGGACGGATCGAACGTAATGAAAATAGGCGTGTATTAATAATATTTCATACAGGCACATTTGTTTTACTTCAAGTATTAGAAACAAATCGTATTTTATACTGACTTTTAAAAATCACATCAGTCAAGTGGCCGCCTTCGTTTCGCACACGGTCGGTTATCCCTTTTTTTTTTTTTTTACTGTACTGTCCACAACACTCTGTGTCGTATGCACGTCGACGGCTGTAATTTCCCGTCTAATGCGTTCTCTTTTTTAACAGTAATAGTGCACGTGGCCTATATTTAGTGAATGTTTCAAAAATTTCAAAAACCACAAAAAAAAAACCCCCCACAAAACGAAATCGGGTGGCGTTCGATCAGGAGAACGCGGTGGGCCAGGCAATATCAGCGTTTCACGATTCGGAAAAATTCTTCAGAACAACAAGAATAGCCGTTGAAATACGCGCTGTATGGCTGGTAGCACATACCTGGTATCCTGTCGGAACCACGTAGTTCGTGATTTTGTACTCCCAACCGCTGTCATTCAGCTGTAGCAAGAAGTTGTTCAACATTTCCACGTAACGTTCAGACGTCACGGCCCCACATGGTTTTCCCCGAAAGAGCACGGGCCCAAAATTGCCAAACGATCAAACGTCACACCGTACTACAGTTACTTTTGCAGAATGCAAAGGAGTTTTGTGTGACAAACTAGGTTGTTCTAAAGCCCGAAAACGATAGTTTTTTTTGTTTTTGTATTAACCACACCAGATAAATGAAAATATGTTTCATCCGACACGATCTGCAGATAAGACGAAAATTCCCGATTTTCGCGTAACAATTGCTGAAACACGTTACGAAATTCAATTCTCGTACCAAAATCATTCGGAACGAGTTGTCACGCTTTTTGTACTTTATATGGAAAAGGTTGTACATCATTATATGTAAGATTCTTCGAGCGGTTCTGTTAGATAAGTTCAGCGACTCAGAATGGCGCCTTGCCGAGCGTTGTGGACTTTGATCGATTGCTCGACGTACTCGTTCAATGTTTTTCTGGTGTTCTTGCACTTTTTTTGACTGCCTTTATGAGTTGTTAAAATTGAACTAGTCTAAGATTGAATTCCGTGAAGGACCACCAACAGGAAAATTTGATTTTCGTTGAAAATTTCGTTTTACTGTTACAATGGATTTAGATTCAATAAATGCCGTAACGGCAAAAACGCATTGATTTCATAGAGTAATATAAAGAGACTGTTCTGTAAAATAGTTGTAACATACAAAGCGCCCCTAAAAACAGTATGACCACGATTAGAATGTTTAATGTTGTGGAATATATAGTGGAATACACTGATTAATTATTTTATAATAGATAATAATTATTGATAACGTTTATTATGATAACAATTACATAATTATGGCCTACAGTATATTTTTTCTTTAGTTTCATGTCATTTCAATCAGTTCTAGGCCCCAAATTGTTCAGAGATTCGTCTCTTGTTCCTTACATCTTTAAACCTCAGTCAAATCAAAACAAATTTTTAAACTATTAGTAACTAAGTAACCTAAGGTACTATTTGTTCCTTCAAAAATGTATTTTTCAATTGTATTTTATTGAATTATTTTTATATTATATTATGTTATAATGTTATGTTTATATCTGTTCTGTCAGCCAACATTATAGGTAGGTAGACGTACATTATATCCATAATGTAAAATATAAAAATAGATATATAACTACCTATATAAAAACATAGTTGTGCATTAGGTAGGTACTTATAAATAAAATGTTTATGAAAAGAAATATTTTCGGTTTTGGACTTAGAATTTCTCGTTCCATTACATAGAAAACAACTTTCAGGCATTTTCAAATTGGAATATTACAATTTATGAAAAATACTATTTTACACGCAGACTAAGATATTTTAATGTAATGAGAAAAAAATATAATATATAACACAATACAACGATGAAACACAAATCACGTTGTCGTATTGTCATAGTAGTGATATTTGCAAAATTTTACAAAATTAAACAAGTTAACAAAACACATTATTTTCACATAATATATTTTGTCGCCGACATGGTGATACTGTGAGAACCGATACTTGTGACAACTTGGAATACGGGCGACATAATATACAACAGTCTCTCTTTATTACACTATGGTTAGTGGTTAAAGTGGAAAATAATTACAGGGGAGGGACTAAAGCTTATGAAAAAAAAGCGTCCCTTGAACCGTTAAACTTTATTCGATTTTACTTATATGAAAAAAAAATCAAATTCAGTCTTAAGAAAGCGTCACACTAAAAATTTTTCCTTGCTTTAGCATTTTTCATTTTTAACAACCTACAAACATGTTAGAAATATGAATTACAGCTAATAACATTATTTAGTGACTGATGGATCCGATTTTTGATATTTTTATTTATACATGTTTTTTAAGCTGTTAAAATATAAATTTTTTGATTTTTCAAACAACTCATTAAACTCGTAAAAATGCATATATCAAAAATCTGACCATCAGTCGCTAGAAAATATTGTTCTTTATAATTTATTTTTTATTTCATCTTTCTACAATATTCTCAAGCTGTTAAAAATGAAAAATGCGTGAATGTATTTTTTTTTACAAATATCGTAATTATACGACAATTAAAAATGATACAGTAACAAGACTATATATTTTATAGTACTCTAAAAATATAATCAAACATTTTTAAACTAATGGATTTTCATTTATTTTTAAATTTCATAAAAATTACCTATACAAAATCCTTTAAAAATCAGTTGTGTGGTGTCCTCTTAATACGGTATATTAACACCTAATTTTTGGCACGTTTAGATAAAATATGACGTATCATTTTAGAATGTACCTAATAATATTATGAAACTAATAAAATTATATGAATAAAAAAAATCAAAAAAATCCGTCTATATTAAAATAGACCTATTTTCGTCAGTACGGTCACATTACGGTTCATTACCGTTTTTGCGTTACATCAAATACGTCAAATATATATATTTTTTTTACTTTTATTAACATCTACCTACGCATGTATCATTATTGTGATTAAAAATTAAAATTATTTTGACTAAAGGAGAAGCCAAAATTAAGCTCAGCAAAGAATGGGGACGTCGTCTCCCTCCGTCTCCCTTCACTTTAACCACTGACTATGGTTGATTTACCATGACACGTGTCCACGATTACTGATAAAGTAAAGCTAAACATCATGAACTTTAATCTGGCGACCAACTAGTTTATCTTATCTACTTTAATACATAACCACAGCATTCTTTCGTCAGTATTATTATTATGTTCAGTGGCGTATTATGAAAAGCTTTTTTTTTTTTTCGATTTTAGTGAGGAGTCTGTCGAAAATAAATAACACAATACTAATAAATTCCGTTCTTCAAACGTATATTACATTATTATTATTGTGCACTATACGGCCGAAAATCCCATTCGAATTCTACTGCGTCGATTTGATATTTTTTGCGTTTTTTTTTCTCGATCTCGACGTCTACGGAGATAACAATATTTATCCAATGTATGCGTTATGTGAACGAAATCTTAATAAATATGATCTTATCGTTGTAACTTTTATTATTAGGTATTTATTATTATATTTATTATATTTTTTACTGTTCGTTTGAACTACGTATAATATCGTACCGAGTATACCTGTTATAATACCCTGTGGCAAGTTCGTATTTTTTTATTTTTTTGACATTTGTATATTTCCATCCGGAGACAATAGTTTTATAAGTCCGGTAAGTCCGACCAACTGATTTACATATTAGGCAGGTAACTACCTTTACTATATTTTTTTATATCTCATAGTAATGAATTTAAAATCGTCGGACTTTCGTAGTATTTTTCACAATTATTGTAATTGTATTTAGGTATATTAATACATTCGGATGAACTTTTATCGGGAGGACATTCAAACATTTTCACATATATAAAAACTCGAGAACGATAAGTCCGATCGAATTCACATGTGTAGAGTACGTACCTACTATATTATAATTTATATTATTGCGGTATTTTCCAAAATTTTCATTAAACATAATTTATGTATGTTGTGTGAAACCCGTTACACTCGAGTTCTTATAAAAATCTGAGAATAGTAAGTTTGATACATTTTTCAATTACCTAACTACTTTGTCAACCTACAACAGAAACACTTTATAAGTGAAAGACTATAATATTCTAGAAAGTGAAAGCCAAATTCCGCCGCAGGCGAAATATTTTTATAATGTATTACATTTAAATGAAATACATTATTATTTTTCAAAAAACTTCGGTCACCGACTATTCCGGATCCCGATAAAATACATTATATGAGGCGTACGAATTACACTAAAAAGTAATTCCATTTATGTGGTGTTTTACTAAAAAAAAGTTACACTTACAAGGAGTTGCACCCGGTAGGTGTTGCACTTAAGCTATAGTTATTTAATAATGTAAAATAGTAGGATTGGGGGAATGTCAAAATTGCTTTACCTCAAAATGAACTATATAATATGTAGTAGGTACATATTGTAGATTTCGATATTAATAAAATTTGTAGGAATCTACCTTCATCGAAAAATATTAAAAATAAATATTTAATAATGTTTAAAATAATTAATAAAAATGACTCATTTTAATCATTTGTGGAAAATATTTTGAAATATTCAATATTTTTTTATACTAAATTTCTAATGAAACATTGAAGAAAACTTCACTTTCTTGTATAGAAATAGTAATTAGATCAATAGGTTCTGTTAGATGCGCTCATGTGTTTGAGGTAACCGAGCTATAAATTGTTTGAAAAATTAAGGAACACCGAGAAATTAAGTTTTGCAAGGAGAACCAAAATTTGTATTCTTAGTGATGAAACTGTCATGATATATATATATATATATATATTTGTAAAAAAAAAGTTTGAAATCTAAATGTTAAAATAGAATAAAAAGAAGTTTTTCTCACATTTTTAAATTTTAATAATTCCGTTTTTATTGTTCTACAAAGAATTAAGAGTTATGAAAGAATTATTAAAAAAGTTTAGTTTTTTTTATAAACGATTCTTTTCAACATAAGCAAAATTTGTATAATATTGAGAAAAAAACGATATGGTTAAAATAGGCAGGTGGTGAAGATGAATACTGATAAAAGTGATAAAAGTCCTGGGTATTTTCTAAATATGGTCACTCTATATTAGAATAAGACGAAATATTGAACAAATTAATAAAAAATAATAAATTTGAGTATACTACATTTTTAGAACGATATTAAACTAATACAAATAAAACAATGAATCATCTAAAATGTTGCATGATAATATATTCAGTTATTTTCTCTATAACAATACGCAGATATTATTATAACACGAATAATAATAATCGTTTTTTGTTTTGAATCGTACCAGTATTCTGGAACAAAATATACATATGTATATATATACAGGTAAATAACACCTACCTGTATGTATACGTTTATAAATATTAAGTAAATTTAGTAAGTACCGATTTTGTATAATAATAAAAATATTGAAAATGTATATAACCCGTAATAACGTTTTTTAATAAAAAAAAAAAAATAAAAAAAACCTGAAAAATAATATCTAACAATGCTGAAATGAATATTTTTTAATATATGTGATGTTTTGAATGGGGAATATTTCGAGTGCAGGATACCGGGATATTTTAAGGGTGCTCATTTTTAATTTTATTTTTATATTAAATTTACGAACATAATATAACGCCGCACGATTATGTTTTTCTTTTCTTGAAAATTGCGTGCTCGGTGAAAATACAAAATATGTAAAATAAAATGTACAAATATTAGCCAAAGTAAGATTTGTTTTATCTTTTGTTTATTATTTCAACAATATCATTAATTATTAAAGATATACTTAATTAAATTCATTTTGACTTTATTTATAATAATTTCATGCATGATACATGTGCTAAAAAAGACATGATAATAATGATGTGATAAGATATACATTTACAATATACATTATGATAGTACGTTACAGTGTTACAATATACAACAAAAGTATTATTTATAATTTACGAAGAAAATATTTCATATTCATATTTTTATGGTCACGATACGAGTATAGTTCTCAAAAATTCTACGATAGATCAGTGCTGTAACGTTAAGTATTAAACGTATATAATGACGAAATAAATTGGGTTTTATCACTCGATCGGATGATACATTATACGAGTATATTATACCGAATATCAGTTATAGACGCAACAATCTTGGAATCTATGTGGCTTTTCTTATAACCGATATTAAAAATTTTTATGCCTTTGGCGGTTAAAAAACCAACAAAATGTAAACGTAATACAATAGCCGATATTACGTATAATATTCGTAGCTATATATACTGCCAGTTTACTGTTTGGTAGATTCGATATAGAACTCGAGTGACAGTGGCGTACACAGGATTTTCGAAGGGCATGATTAAATAAAGTCAATATTAATTCAGTCACATAACAAAAAAAAAAAACTGAGTGAAAAAGAATTTAGCACAAAGAAATAAAACAAATTGTATAGATATTATAAATAATAACAGTATATATAAGTAAAATTAATATATATAATAAAAAAAAATATGTTCTGAGAGTATTCAAAATAAGATTATAAGTAACGACCAGTTTCGACTAATAAAGTAATAATCGAGTAATATATATTAATTTTAATTATCTTTTTTTTTATTACACTTGGCACATATTCTTTTTCTATATTATTTTTTGTAATATACATATATTTTTATTTTTATAAGAGTATTACATTTTTGAATTAATTAATTTTGGAATTTTGAACAAAGAAATAGTTAGTTTATATATTATTTATTAATGTAATATTATAAATATTGTAAATTGGCATTAACACTCTTATGGACGGTATAAACGGGGTTTAAGTAACAAATGATTAATAAATATTTTATTATAATTCAACGATAACATTATAAAAAATACGAACACCAAGGTGGATCCATTTTAAGAAGACGTCGTACTCACGAATTTTAAGGGGTTCTAAATTTTAATTTTAATTTTAAAAGAAATTTTAGAAAAATAAAAATTCTACAATTTAAAAATAACTTCGTGTCAATACCATTTTTTCATGATATCTGTTAAAAAATATGTTCACACATTTTTAATTTTTATCAATTTGAAAATATCGTAGAAAGATGAATTGAAAAATAAATTATAAAAAACAAAATTATCTAGCTATCTACTTGGCCAATTTTTGATAAATATATGTATTTCTACACGTTTTATGAGTTGTTAAAAAAATATTTTCAAACAAAAAAAGTCTATATAGGGCAATAGATAATGTTATTAGTTATATTTTGTTTTTGTTTCGTATTTTTAATATATTTTTAAGTTAATATATATATATACCTATATAAATATAGGTAATAAAAAGTCGATAAAAATAGATAACCATATATAAACATAAATATGACTTTTGTGAACTCAAATTATCAAATATATATCACATATACATATATATAAATTTTAAGTTAATTTTTATTTGAAAACAGTCGTAAATGAATAAACCAAAAATGTATAAATATAAAATTAAACGTTATGCACGATTCCTATTAAAAAGTTCAAGTCTTTTTTGTTTTGAACAACAACAAAATAAATTTAAATTATTTAAATGTACAATTCGTAAATAAAAATGTGTAATTTAATATTCGTATAAATTATGTTTATTTTTTTAAACCATAAAATATGTATAAAGTTATTCTTTAATTTATACCATAAAATATACTAAATTAATTAATAAATGCCTAATAATTTTATGTTATTTATTTATAGTAAGTAATGACAATAAAATATATGGTATGGAATAGGAGACAACATTATGGTTAGTATCGATTTACGTTTCATAGACCGACTTGCACGTGAGAAACGGAAAACGTCGTTTTTCATTAGAGTTAAATTGCCTAAATGTGTTTTGAACATAATATTACATTAATAATAATATCATACTTATGCAATTATCAAAAAAAAAAAATTAAGTACTTAGATGCACTCTAAGGCTGTCGTTAGAATGAAACGTGCGCGCTAATGCCCGAACAAAGTGTAGGTAATTACCTCTGTCTACATGGGTGTAAAACATTTTCGTCGGCCAATTTTTACTTAAAGAGGACTTTACACCGGCACATTATGTACTTATTACAGGTTCCATCCGTCTAATCGATAAAATTTCACAATTCCTAACGTGAAACGAAAAATAGTGGCGTTCAAGTTGAAATTATAGAGTCTAAACACTTAATTGTTAACCGAATTTGGAAAGGAGAGAAAATGTTCAAGACAATGTATCATATACGTTTTGTATGATATATTGTCTAAGAAAAAAGTTACAGGCTTACAAATATTGAAAAAAAAAAATGGATATTTAAAATGCTATCACTTCTTTGCTAGAAAATATTTTGCAAAAACGGATATGACATTGCTTCAAAATCGGCAAAATGTATTCCTGCATTTTTCGATTAGGAAGTAATAATAATAGTCAATAGATACTGAGTGATAAAGCCTATAGTATATTCAACATTCGAAATGAAACATTCAATTTGATTAATATTAAGATAATTTTACCCGTATTATCATTCCATCAATTTTATAATATATATTATATATTCATTACAATAAATATAAATATTTATTTGCCAAGAAAATTAGATACAAATATAGTACAATACAAAAGTAAAAATATACATGACACCTTTCAATAGGTGAAGTTTGTGTTTGATTTCATTTCCAAATGTTTAAATAGGCTAAAAAAAAGTTGTTCACTTGTAAGCAATATATTGCACGTCGTATTTGGAATAATGAAAAAGAGCTCAGAGGACACTCGGAAATATTGTTTTTTTAAATTTTAATAATAGGTGTTATGGTTCTAAAATCAATTTGGAATCATTTATGTGTAATCGAAACAGGCATATTTTTTTAAACAAATATCGTGATTACACAACAATAAAAAATGGTATTTGCATAGGACTATTTTTAAATTACTTTTAAAATATATTGAAATATTTATAAAAAACTAGATTTTCATTTTTCTTAAAAATTTATAAACATTTCCTACACTGAACCCCTTGAAAATCGGATTTGTAGCGTCCTCTTAAAAGGCTGCAACACCAACGAAAAATCGACCTAAAAGCGTGACAAAACTGTGGAACTTTAAAAAGTCGGATTTCAATTCTGAAAACTGTTTTGAATTCATCAGTTTGTCTTCTAGGGATCGATCGAGGCGTTTATTTTTATTTTATTTTTTAGTCGTTATCATTAAAAATCAAAAATTTTAAACATTGATTATATTTTAATCTGTAATAATAAAGAAAAATGCCTCGATCGATCCCTAGAAGACAGGCCGACACATTCAAATCTGTTTACAGATTGTAAATCC
>JAIPRL010010430.1:0-15525 GCA_025469235.1 Pemphigus obesinymphae
CCCTAGTTTACCTCGGCGATCCCGGTTAGGAACTCTAGGGTTCTATTCACACATATACACACTGTGTGGCCGACCGAGTCGGTTTAAATAGCGTTTAAGTGGCGCGCACGAAGTAATTTTGGTGTCCTGTGTGCGCGTATTATTATTATCCGGCCCGAACAATATATATACACAAATATATACAAATATATCGGTGATTTCAATAAAAATATAGATTAATTTAATAATATGTTTGTTGATTTAGAAATAAAATATTTGTGAATTTAATAGTAAAATAACAAAACGTATCATTCATTTAACAACATCTTTTATCAATGTCTTGGACAAAATTGTCCAATTGAATACAAAATATGTATTTGAATTAACAAATATTTTGATAATTCGATTATAAATAGTTTGTGTTCATTTCTTTCTTTCTTCTTCGTAGAACAAACGCCCGTTTGTAGTTAATCTAAATAGTCAATTTAAACATAATATTTTTTTCAACTTAATAACATATTTTATTACAACAATAAAATCTGTATTATTAGTCTGTCGAAATCCGATCATTGCATATTGTTATAATTCTACCGATGATATTCCGTTCATAGTGTTTGGTATTCGGCATTTATTCGGGGTCTTAACGGCCTCGCAGAATAATACTGTCGCGTAAATAACGTATATAATATTATGTTTTATCTAATATGATATGTGCTCACGTTTAAGTCCTTATTTTCGGACGTCGGCTTGTGCAAGGCGATCAACCGTGAATTTTCGGCGAACCACCGCACTCACTCGTACGTCGTTGTATATTAGGAACGCCGGGGATGGCGACCGACTGTTTGGTGGTGGTGGGGGGGGAGAGGGATTGCATCGTCGTAAATGTGACTTTCGTGTATACGTACACACACACACACACACACGGCACAAATCGCACGCTGACGGTGGGTGCGAACGTACGCGTGCGCGTACGCTTCCCCGTCAAAACGATTTGCGCTCCGTGCGGTGGCGGCGACCCATATCGCGCGAGTACGGCGGCCGTCGGTTAGGTGGCATTTCTACACCCGTCCCGTAAAAAGCACACGAGTGCACGCGTACGACAGCACTGGCGCACAGCGGTCCGCGTTCAGTCGGTCGACGTAACTCTCGTCGCACTGATCGTTTCGTCGCCCGTTCCGCATTGCGCCGGCACCGCACAACACAAACCGGGTAAATATCGTATATACCTACACGATTATTATTTACACGTTAAATAATATTATAAATTATTTTGTTACGAATTTTTTTCCGCTCCGTTTCAGGACACATTTTTGCTGCCCGTCCATTCGAAACCGTGTGTTCCACGATATTTTTATATTACTGTACAATACCTACCATATAGGTACCCATCATATACCATGGTGACCGTGGTCGAGACGGACGGCGGCGCCAAGACCGACGCGGCGTTCGGCGGCGGACGCAACAGCGTCGACGACGATCTACGCCGTCTGGTCGCGGAGGTCACGGACGACAGTGCCGGGGACGGCGGCGGGAACAGCGACGGCGGCGTCCGGCGGCGGCAGACGAGCGCACGGACCGGGTCGGCCGGCGACCGTCACCGCAGCCGTCAGCCGGACGACCGGCCCACATGCAGTTGAGGGTACGACAGCCACGGCCGGGACGTGGGACGGTCCGCCGGCCACGGGAACAGATCGGCGTCATCGGCGACAACGGTGCTGGACGAGACGCCGACCAAGTATCCGCACATGTCGCTGTCGCTGTCGCCGCCGTTCAACAGACGCCGGAATCTGCCGTCGTACAGGGGCCGGTGTAGTCTGTGAGTACCCTATCTATATTATAATGTATGAAAAGTAGCAGTACGGCGTATTGTATTATTACCCTTTGTGATAAGGATACCGTCATAGTACTCTGAATGCGTTTTGAGTAAATACGTTTTTTTTTTTTTTTTTTTTTTCAGTAATTTTATATTTTTTATCTTGAAATTTGAATGGTAAAATTTTGAAAAACGGTTATCGTTTTCACGTACTGAGATCTGTATTATGGAAAACAATAATGGTATACCATATAATATATAGATAAAATGGAGATAACGAGTATGACCTTTACATTTTTTACCTTCATACGATAACCATCCGTATTCCTTTCACCTGGCACTTCCATTCGTCTCCTTTTTGTCCGCGAGTCAACTACAGACGGTTGAACGGATTTAAAGCACGAGCACATCACTATACCGGCCTGTATACATGCCATTAAACTACAACGTATAGTTAACTATACGTACGATATAATAGGTATATATTGTGTCATTTGTATTATACACTATATGTCTTGTGTAGTTGTGTATGGCTTAAAATTTAAACCCCATAACTTTCCGTCTATATATTATATAAATAATAATATCACGTGCATACATTTAGGTTGAGAGTGTCAGGATTATGCTATATTGTTAAACATTGTCGTTTATCCCCCGTTGAAACGGCCGCTTGCTCGTCCACGTCGCATGTTTTGGCAGCCCAGTGATAAGATAAATCGATATCATAATATATATAAACTGCACCGCTCCACGTACAAACGCGTGCACACGAGAATATTTTGTAAACAATAGGTGCATAATTTAACGGATATTCGAATAATCTTTTACCTCCCAACAATACCACCCTACTCCTAACGTGCACGGATATACTCGAAGGTCATATAAAAAAATTTAAAAATACAATACTAAAAATCTTGAATTAAATGTTCTCAAATATGTTTAACTTTTCATTCATACGAGTAGTTAATTTTTTTTCGGCTTTTTATATCCAATAAGCAATTTCATCAATTACCTACATGTTTTTATGTCTATTACTTACATTGTGTAATTCTAAAAGTATTTCCTATTAATGTAACATGTGAACTGTTCAACTATAATTTTGTAAGTAATTATTTTAAATTATAAACAGTTAGTTATCTTAGATAAACGTATTGAAAAAGAACATATTTATTTATGGTATTTAATATACCTATATTGACGATATTCCAGTCTAAGAATAGTACTCTCATAAAGTTAAGAACACATTTATAACAAGTTTCAAATTAAACGAATCATTATTGATTGTGAATATTAATGCTACGATTTATTGAAATAAAATATGTGGAGTTAAAGAGTATCATATATCAAATCTATTAGATATCGTTTTTAGATGCACCAGCTCAAACTCACAGGAATACTTTTATGTATATTATTGTATAAATAATTAATTAATTCATAGATAATTCATAAAAAAATTAATTACAACCTTTTACAACTAAACAACTAAATAATTGGAAAACAAATTGTATAAAATACTGTGTAGACACAATATTATTCTTTGAACATTTCAAATTGTTGTCTTGGAAGCAACAGTAAAGCTATTTTTTTTAGCGATTTTCTATCAAAATCAAAAGGTGCATTGACTTTCTTCTTTTTTTAACCTCAATAAATTATTACATGATTACATTTTGCCTCCTAAGCCCCCCCCCCCAACACCACCACAATACACAATTTTCGTTCCAAGGCTTAGGACTGACAAAAGTAATGACAAAAGAATAATATAAGAACTGTGGGATGCTGAAATAATACCAATATCGTGTTTAGACAAATAAAAAAATGTTCAGTAAGTCTCTATACTCGTTAACAATAATATGACATAATAGTTCTCGTTTGGGTATAATGAAAGTAAATACCATGACTATATATGTAACTCCGAAAAACATGGTTTGTAGACAATAAATTATTATCGAAAGAAAATATCTATACTAAAACGATATATTTACAGAGCTATACCTACGTTTGAACATTTGTTCATTCTGGACATTTGGAAGGACGTATCAAATTATTGCTTTCAAGTTTTAAATAACATTATCATTGTGCGTATAACATATAACACATATTATATTATCCATCCAAACCAACTATACAAACATTACCCATACGATCTATAATCTCCCAGATAATTTCTCGTGATCACTTATACACCCAGTAGCTGTGGATTATATTGATAATATTATAATCGTAATAATTATTATAATATGCTACTTAATTCATCTATATAAGTACCGATTGGATAAATATATTCATTGAATCGTGTTTTGTCGACATTTCTGTGACCAAATATGGGATATAAATAACTCATTCATATTTAAATGTTTTTTTATTGAAATTATTTTTATATGCACACTGCACATACATAATATATATCTCATATATAAATACGATAGAATAAAAAGGCCAACAATATGGGTATAGACTATTACCTAATTAATTTCAGAAATGTATATTGATCCGCTTTACCGTATCTACGGACAATATACATGAAACTATATTATATAAATTATATTATTATGTAAAGAATAGATTTGAAAATAATAAAAGTTTATCGATTAGCCTTCAAAGTTAATTGAAAAATTACAAGTTTTTATTTATAAACGATAAAACACACGTTCATTCAACATTTATTTTACCATCATAATTTTTATTTTTATTTTTCTGTAATGCAGTGCAGGAGAAAAATATCACCTATATAACAATGAAATGTTTGAAATACACTTATACTCATATATTATAATCTACAACTTTCATATCTTGTTTCATTAAAATTATCATCACCTCAACATAATATTTTAATGGATCCATTAAATAACAGTTACAACTCTCTCAAAAATAGCATGCATACAATATTTAAATTTAGTTATTAAAATAATTTACATAATATAACAATATTTTTGAACTCTGTGAATTAAAATAAATGACCAAATTCAAGTTAACTCAAACAAAAAATTAACTAGTTTACATATCGTCCATGTATTATGAACTTAGTTCATAAGGCCTGCTAAAAATCTTTCAAGTATATAATTTAATATAGTATACTATACTATATAGTATAGTAATACTATTATTATAAAACATGATATAGTATAATGTGTATAAGTACAATGTTAATTTCAACCTAGACATAATGTAGAATCAGGTTTTAAAAGTGTACCTATATAATTTCGCTTATAATTGAACAAATTAAATGTGTAAAAGAACTTTTCAAAAGTCCGTTTGAATAATAAATATGAATAAACATTTAAAATGTTTAAATACTAATTAATATAATTAAGTCAACTAAGAATATTTTTAATTAATATTAGGAAAAAAATTATTTTTGTAGTCCTTTTAAATTAATTGTTTAATGGACATTTTTCTCATATACAATATTATTATATACATTTCTTTTTATCGCGAAACAGACGATAAAATTTAATAAAATACGTAGAAATGTTATCAGTTAATTTTTCCCACATATTTGTATGATTTGAATTTTGAATCTTACCACGTATCTTTTACAGTTTAACTAGCATATTATTTATAATTAATTATTACATTTGAATGTTTAGTTTTATTTAAAACATTTATCGATGCTTTTTTGGCTTATTTAACATTTTTGATGCTTTTTTTTTAATTGTTTTTTGTTGCTATAATATCAAAATCCTATAAAAAAAATATATATATAAAAACATAAATACTGAGAATATTTATTCATTTTACCTTAATAGTGTTTTTACTCAATTTTAATATTTATTTTCCGAAAATTAGTTTGGAGTGTTATTTCTATATACCTATATAAGATCTCTATTTATTACAGTAATATCATACTTATTAATATAGAACGTATTAAAAAGTCACTACACTTAAGGGACGTTCTTTATTGTGTGATATTATTTTATTTTATGTAAAATGTATCTATATGTTATATTATATAAATGGTGTGTTTTGTATTTCATTGTATAATTTATTAATAAATAACTAAAATTATATTAATCGTTGAAAATTATCAGAAAAAAAACGATATAAGAATATGACTCATAATATATGGATTGTAATAAGAAAATATACTTATAATTTATTGTTATCAAAACAGTGATTTATTGAAAAAAAAAATAAGTAAGTACGACTACATAATATTTGTTTTGAAAAATTGATAAAATTAAAAATATCTTATGAAAATATATAGGTAACAATGGAGGAATAATATTTTATTTTACATATCTGAACGAAGCAATTTATTACATATAGTGTTATTTAATGATGCCATTTTTATATAAATTTCCAAACATTTGGGTTTAGAAGAAGTGCTCTAAATATTTTGAAAGTCAATTGTTTTTTTTTTTTTTTTCCATACCCACTTATATGTACACAATTTAGAATTTTAATTTTTATAAATTCAAAACTTTATTACAAGCATAATGTTTTATACTAATTATAATAATATTCCAAATCAAAATCTGTATGTTTAATTTTAAATTTTGAGTGGAGGAAACGAGAAAACCAGTGATTTTACAATGATCAATGATATTTATTTTTATTTTTTCTGAAAACAACTTTTCGACCAGAAGAAACAATCCAATCGTTACATGTCACCCCATTATCCAATACATATTTACAGAATACATTTTAGTATACTTACAATTCTACGTCATTTTGGTACAAGTTTGAACTTTGTAGTATGAAGGAAGAGCAACATCACGAACATTCTGTGTACTCACTATTACCACTATATTTTCGTTTTTATCCCTTATTCTTTTCCGCTTAATCGTTATTGACATTTTACACAGTAACAAACAAAGTTTTTATTTTTCACTAATCGAAAAAATATAGCAGTAGTAATGAAAAACGAATGGATTGTCTCAAATTAACGCTTGAAATCAATGTACCCTTTTTTAATAAACAATCTGCTATGACGTGTATATACATATATTATTTACATACGGTCAAAAAGACAATGATTATATACTGAACACTACTAAATGTGCATTAGATTCTTTAATCTTCTCGAAATAAGATTTTATATTTCATTGCGAAGAAACCTCCTTGTGTTGTAATCTAAATACTTAAAAGAAATTGATATAACAATACGTTAAAATAAAAACGCAATCAAGTTTTTGCGGAAAATGAAAAAGTACACAATCTAAAACTTTATAATACGAGTATTATTTAGTTTAATTAAATTTTGGTCATAAATCCATTTAGTTTAAAGATCAATTGGTTTTTCAAAACCTGCGTTTATATTTTAATTAATAATGTTATTTCATTTTTTGTTAAATACCTAACTCAAATCATTTCTTGCATATTGATTTTTGATTATAATGACATGCAAATAAAAACATGATTTTTATTACAAAAGACACAGGTCACGAAATCAATATAAGACATGTGTAAAACAACGCAAGAGATGAGCTTTACTATTCATACTTTATCAATTACTATTATTTAATATTTCCACCACCTATGTACATACTAATGCATACTATTACTTTTTTGATTGGACAATAAGTGATTTTAACTGATTTTCGACGTATCCTATTACACTCATCAAATATGTACTTTTCACTGTTTTTTTTTTTTTATATGCTTAAATAAAATTAAATAAGTATAATAAATTTAACCATTATTTTAAATATAAAAAATACATATAAAGGAAACCTCATTTTAACCCTCCCCACCCCCCAAAAAAATAAAAATAAATACGAGTACATATATGGTTTTTGAGATTTACCGACTTTTACCCCAAGAGTAACAACAATCAGGCAGACCTCTAATGTTCCAAATCAATTATCAGTAGTGATGTAAATATAGTATAAGAATATTAGACCAGAAATGTTGTCTTACTAAAATAACAAAACTATTCTAGTCGTTGAAATATTAAGAACTTTGGACTATACGGATAATATTATTGATCTTTCGGTATACAAAATATAGTTGTGACAAATTAATGGTGTATATTAAAATAAAACCAAAAGTAAATGTTTTTATTTTATGAACATATATATTATTATTGTTGTTGGTATTATTATTTTTTAGTAAAACGTTGAAAAAATAATTTAACAAACCAGGAACAGTTATATCGTATTATTTGTTCAATACTGTATGAAAATATGAAAATACGTTCTTTGATGTTATGCACGAACACATTTATCGTTATTTTTTTATTTTTATTATGATTATTCCGATAAACAAAGAATAATCGAGTCTTGTCGGGTATTCGAGCCTTTGAACTTTTATATTTTCTACAACATTGACGATTTGTTCATAATGTTGGACACAATTTAAGCGAATGTATTATTCAAAGATAGAAACAAGGAGGAGACTATTGTAGCTGAAATTCCTCCTAAACAGGTCCCTAATTTTTCGAATATGCTAGTGTTTGTAAACTTTTCAATATTTTTCAAAAATTTTCTAGTCAATATTTTATTTAAAACATTAATAACATAATTAAGCTAGTAGGTATTAAGTTTTCAGAGGTTTGGAATCCAAAACACCAACTTTATAATGATTAAAATCGCTGTTTAATCATGAAAAAAAAAATAGATTTCCATGACATTTTATTTTTAAATATATATATATAATACAAAAATGAACAGAACATTTTACGTATTTTTAAGCACTAGGAATGTTGGAATATATAATACGTATAATAATGCTTATATTATATTTTATAATAGTAGTTTGATTTGGCCGATTCTGGCACATAGGCAGTGCCGGATCTAGAGAATTTGTCGCCCGGGGCAAAAAACAATTGTACAGTTCAATAAAACTTACCCCCCCATCAAAAAAAAGGTCAACATTTTTTTTTTATCATTTTTCTCTCATAATCAAGTAATTAATTGTTTCAAAATTCAAAGCACTAAATTCTGAATATATAAAAATGAAAAACATTAGTGACTCAAGTCTTTCATGAGCCATTGTGCTACAAAGTTTTGTTTTCACGATGGCCAATTTTGAAAATGCACTTTCTCACGAACTGCAACTAGTCACAGGAATGGTGGTGAAAAGTATTATTACATTATAAAAATATACAAAAATTTGTTTTATCATTTGTAATTAGGAAATTAATTCAATTATCAATCGTCTTAGAAGTTATAGCTGTTAATTGATCAATGAAATCTAAAATAAAGTTCATTTCGCTCGTCGGGTGGAAGCACTTATCGGATAGGATACCTACCTACTCTTGGTGGATGTATTGCATTTAAAAGCAATGATAAGTTATTGAACTCGAAAAAAACGATTTTGAGTGTATCCTCGGTGTATTTTACATAACTATTAATATTAATGATATTTTCAGTAAATTTAACATTATATTAAAAGAGTAATCGTAGAAAAAAATAAACATCCTTGGAAAACCACTAGCTTATTCCTCACTACGCTCAAAATCTAAAATACTTTTTTCCCAACGTTATTTTAAATTTAGTTAAACAATTAAAGTAATGCACAACTAACGTTACATTAAATTTTTTTAGGTATTAAAATCTGATTTTACCAACTATTTGGACTTAAATACCTCAAAATTGATAATTTTGTTGAAAAACTTTAAATGACTATAAAAAAAATCGTGACTACAGATTTTTGAGATTTTTGAATTTAATTAGAGTAACGTATATTTAACGTTGTATAAAATGTTCATGTCTTAAAACCCAAAATTACCTCTTTTAGAAACCTCAAAATCTAAAATGTCTATAAATAGCCCATAATTTAAAAAAATTTAAATTAACGTTAATATATTACTAAATTAAATATTCGATGTAAATTTCAAGATTTTAAAGTTTTTCGAAATTACGTAGAAATGAAAAATCTCAATTTGACAAAATTGTATTTTTGCTGTTTTTTCGTCATTTTTGGGTAGTTTTTCCCTACGCATTAAAAATACAAAATTTATAATAGTATAATTTATATTAGCCGTACAGACATTAAGTAATAAAATAAATTCATGACAAAATAACCTAACATAAAATAAATGTTACGTCATGAATATATTTGTAATAAAGCACAGAACATATAGTATTCAGTATAGTATTCAGGCAAAATTAAAATTTGCGGCCGATTTTGCAGGTCGTGCCGGTGTATGATAGGAACGACACGTAGACACGCCTATGATGATATTTTTTAGGTTTAATTTACCAACGACAAGGCTCACTTTCGTAAGGTTTACTCCTCTAAAAGATCGCAATTCGTTATAAAACTCGTAGAAACTTGAAAATTTGTAGAAAAAAAAAAAAAAATTTTACAAAAATCGTAAAACGAATTCGCAGATCGATGAAAACTAGAAATACTTAGTGATATCACATGAATACTCAAGGTCGACTGACACATGTGAATATATGGACTGTATACTGTAAAGTCCGGCCAGCTCTACACACGCGAAGAAAATCTTTAAGGCTTAAATTGTACAGTCCAAACCTTGAGGATTTCCTTCTCGTGTGTACCTACCTAGACATAAGCGTAGGTATCCATATTCATATTACCCATCTTCTTCCAAGTTTAGTTTTTTTTTAAACTTTAAGTACGTATCACACATGAAAATATACGCAGAACTACATAATGTAGTCTGTTCGTAGTCATCTTAGTTTAATGTAAAATAAGTTTCTGGAATATACACTAAAAATTTCTTTAACCAAAAACTATTCTAGTGTTTATGATTACAAAGTACAAAGTAATTCGTACTTCAAAAATTATAAATATTATAACCAAGAAAACAGGGTTTGCCGCTATTTCCTCACTGCAACTTCCTGTACTATGTACATAAGTTATTGTTTTACATAGGTACTAACATACGTAAATACAACGATAGATCCATCGCACTTTGTAGTCTGTACCGATACAATAGTTCAAAATTAAATCATCCCTATAGACCATAGCACAGAATATACCCATACAGAGGTGGATCTGAAGCTCATCTGAGGGGGGGGGGGTGAATAGGGATAACTGAGAAATAATTAAGTGTTAATCCTTATTCAAAATTAATTTTATACTTTTCAAATAATAATAAAAAAAACTCCAAGAAAGGGCGATCGCCACGACGTTACTCTCCACCTCAAATTCGCCCCTGGTCACATACCTACAATCTAATTTATAACTTATTATTGCATGTCTATATTTAAATTCCTAAATTTAATCCTAGAATACTATAATCCTTCCCTAACAGCAAATAGACTCTCCCAGGAAGGTCATCGGACAGTCCGTCGGGACTATGAGACTGTAGTAGGAAGTTCCTATTTAAATTTTTGATTGGTCTGGGAAGGTCTTGGTGGTCTGTAGGTTTCTGGATGTCCGAGTTGAAACCGTCTACAAGACTACCCCTCCCCCCAGGAACCAAGTAAAATTTTTAATTTATAAAAATTTAAAAAAAATCAGCTTACGGCTGAGGGGACCCCAGGGGTGGGGGTAAGACGTTGGATATTCCTCCCACGACGGGAGATGATTGAAAGTGCGCAATAATTTTTACTTCTGAACCTAAAACATACGTTTATAAATACGTTAGGTATTTATATTTTGGCAAACTCAAAAAACAAGTTAAATAATATATACAATATAAAGAAAATACGCAATTAATAGAATATAACGGTTAGAATATAAAAACATTTTATTTAAGAAAATGAGGGGTCACTATTTGTTATTCGCATAAGACGGACTAGAGGAGAATTTTTAAAGAAATTAGAAGAGAAGCGAGGAGCATAAAAAGAGACCAAGAAGTAAGTAGTAAGGGCAGGATCTGAAATTTATAAGGGATAAAAGAGTAGGAAAATTAATTTTCGTAGAGAGTAGGTTGGTTAGAAAAGACAAATAAAATGTATGTCGGCTCTAGCAGCACAATACGTTTTGTTTATGTTACAATAACATAACTTTTTAATATTGCATTAGTAACCGTTGTAAAAAATGACAAATCAGATATATAACTGTGACATTTTCGTTTAATAACTATGTCTGCTTTTCCATAACTAACAAATTTACACAACATTATATAAAATTATCTGTTTGTAGTTATACTCCGGGTATGTAACATTTATGTTTTTGATACTTCCCATACATAACGAAGTAGCTTAAATATTAAAATATTTCATATAAATGGTATGACAGTAAAATAATATTTATTATAATGACAATTATTTATATTGCTATATATATATAATATATAACTATTAGGTACCTAGTAATAATTATATTATATACCTACCTAAATTTACAATACAATATTGTTAAAATTTTGTTTGTACATTGTACACTAAAAAAATATAATTTATAATAAATTTACCATATAATATATGAAACGATGACAAATTGTTAACTTCATAATAATATGTAGTAATATATTTTAAAAGATATAGCAATTAATTAAAATAAAAAATACAATTTAAAGCAAATTATTGTTATATTTCTATATTAAAATATTGACCAAAATACATCACCGTATGAAACTGACTATATATATATTATATTATACTGTAGACTGTAATCTATATATTGATCATCAAAGTGGTAAGCACTAGTGTTTAGCTAGATATCAAGTAATATAGGTAGATACTTTGACGTCTAAGCCCTTATATTGTATTTTTATAATATATTTTTATATTGTATTATTTATATCATTGTGTACCCTATTAGAAAATCTAGTCCTTAAATCTTAATACGCCTCATATATAAATATATTTAAATATTAAGATTTCGCAATATTAAAAATGGAATTGACATAGAATCACTTATAAAATACTTTTAAAAAGTATTTAAATATATTTTAATTATTAAATTTCATTTTTTCTTAAAATTGCCTATACAGAATCTCCTTTCACTTATTACGAAAATAAAAGATTAACACAGTCGGCTAAATTAAGGTCATTCATTAATAAAATTATTTTATACTAATCAGTTTCTTAAATGTAAAATAGTCAAGTAACAATATTTATTTACAAATGTATAAGATATTCTTTATTCACCGATTTTTGGACAATCCATGAAGCAATGACCCCACTTCTTTGCACAAATTACAGCCTGAAAAAAAGTTGAATGTGAAGTAAATATGTAAATAAAAAAAATTAATAAATCACAAAAACTGTGATAACCTCCACACCACACGATTCTAAGGAGTATTATTTAGGCAATTATTATACTTTATTCGCACGATTTTCGTTTCTATGGAGCCGATTAAACCCGATCAAAAGTATACCCGCGGGTGCCATTATACGCACCCGCGTGCACATGTCAAATAGGTAGGTAGGTATCTATTTTATAACCACGAAAACGTATATTTTTCACTCAAATACAGGATTCTAATATTCCATTAGAAGTTTAGAACTTCGCAATGAGTACATCAATTTGAACTTTGAAAAAATACTCGAATTTTCCGTAACATTTACGAGGGAATGATTGAAGTACCTACTTTTAAAAATTGTTTTTATTTAATTAGATATTTTTGTTCAAAATGTTGAAAATTTTGGAATTAATATTTTTACTACTAGGTAATTTAGAATTGTGCAATTTTCATGATTTACTTAATTTACAACTAAATACATTAACCAAATAAATCAACAACTTTAGTAAATATTGGTAGTTGATGATTTTTAAGAGGGGGTTGAATGGAAGCTATCTATTTCTAATGAGTTGAGTATAGGAAATTTAATAATTACCTACAGACAACTTATGTTAGTGGGCGTGTTGTAAATAATTATTAGGTAGTGGGTATGTCACCTATACATATCTTTATACTTATATATCCATACAAATTGTTATCTGTTATTCTCATAATAGGTATGCAGTATGTACATTCACAAATTACCAACAGTCTTCTAGGAAATCTTTTTGATTGAAATGTGTAAAACTCGTTGACTGGTAAATCTACATAATTCATAAAATCTTGTTAAATTAATTTTAGTTTTTTGCGGCCTGGGTAACACTTTTCAGACTTCGTCAACATGTGCGTAACTTGGGAATTTTTATGGGGAGAGGGCAAGGTGACAATAAGGAATAATAATATTAAGTAAATAAATTAATAAAAATAGTTAATACGGATTCATAAAGTGATTTTAGTGTTAAAATACTTATTATTAAATGGATAGACGAAAAAATTTTGGAGTGAATCTAATTTGAGATTGTTCATTTATGCCTTAAAAATAAGTTATTAAAGCTTGAAAAAGTAAAAGAAATTAAGTTTTTAAAACTACAATAACTTTTTTTAAATTATTTAATTTAAAAACCGAAATTAGGTTCTCTCCCAAATATTGTCTTTTATTTATTTGATATAATAGGTATTTTTATTCTAAAATTACTTTAAAAACCCATTTTAACACTTTTACGTAAATATGTTTTTATAATAAATACCTATCATGATTACACAACAGTAAAAAGTGGTAGATACGAGAACAATTTTAAATGACTTAAAATTGTATTTAAATTTTTTTTTTTTATTTTTAAAAATGTCTTAAAAATTGCCTATACACAACTTCTTAAAAAACGAGTGTGTAGCGTTCTCTTAAATAATGACCATAAGCGTCACGTATGGCGTTCGACGATCTACGGTCAAATAAATGACAAACAAAAATCATAATAATATTATACGATATACACAAATTAATATCAAACATACAAGTCCAAGCAACTACCTGTGGGTGTTGGTGTTATATTATAATATTTACGACGTAAAAATAATTTATGGAATTGTTTGAAACCCGAAACCACACGCAATTTTGTATGAACTTGAAAATACATAAACCCAGTATATTAATAACGTTTTGAACTGATTTATTTATTTTTTTTCAAAAAGTTTTTCTTTAAAATAATTTTTCCCGCCACAATTAGAATCTTTGTACTTAATTCTATCACAGCTGGTGGGGGCCTAGGGTCACTGGCCCCTCCTTAAATCCGGTCCTGCTTATTATTATTATGAATTCATGCCAAAACAATAGTACCTAATAATAATGAGTATAAAAATGTATGAAATGAAAAAGAAAAACAATTACATATTTATGTCAGGCGCATATTATACGAGTGGACATATTATATAATATACCGTAGATGTAGGTAGATCATTACATTAGCATTAGATTTTTAAATTATTTGCCATCTGGAAATATCCCGGGTCGCAATTTACGTAGTATATGACTGTGATCTTTTTTTAGAGGACGCAATTTACCTACTCCAATATTTCTTCATAATAAATATAAACAAAATTTTAAAAAAAATCATTAATTAATTTTTTTATTATTATTTTTCAATTCGATTTATTTAAAATTGTACTTTTAAAATTAATAAAGGTGTTCAATATGTAATTCATTATAGTAATATCGTCGATATAATAAATACTTTGGTGGGGGACGCCGCGGATTCGGCTCACACGCCATCTCTTGAGCATTGTATATATACGTACCAGCATTGATTATATATTGTAATATATAATCAATGGTACTACCCACGATTAAAGATAAACAGGTTGAACAACGAGCTCTTATAAAGTGACTCACAAACCTTCGTTCACAAACAGCTGTGAAAATTCTACTACTAGCGTTCCCAACGGGCAATATAATAATATCAATATTTTCATACGTATGTTCTGTTCATGATAAGTATTAAGTTATATCATAAGTAACTGTAATTTCACATTTAGACATTTTATTAGATGAGTATTTGTCAAAATAAAATAAAAAATACATCAACTAACACTTAACAGTTGTATACAAGACAATATTGTTTTTCATGAAATAACAATTTACTTTTAAAAT
>JAIPRL010010431.1:0-11794 GCA_025469235.1 Pemphigus obesinymphae
CCAAATGTAGTCTAGTTACAAATAAAAAGTGTTCAATTACTACACTATAGACATTTATTCTTTTGTCCAGTTCTGAGGAAAATTTATCAATTATTACACATGTGTTTCAACCCGAAATTTATCTTTACCACTAAGTATAGTTGACCCTTCATTGTTTTCATTTGAAAATTTTTTTGTGATTTTTCTTTAACATCTACCTATCTATTAAAAATAAATAAATAAAAATTCAATTTATAGGATTAATTTAAAACCTTAAAACCGACTATCGAAAATAGAGATTTTTGAGTTGCATCATGACAATGCACTGTTCTCAAAATAGTGCGATATAACTATTAATTTTTTAATTTAAAAAGTAAAAATAAAATTTTATTAGTTATTACTTACACATTAAAGTTGTATCACCTGATTTGTTGTCTAAAGTACCTACTCGTAACTTTTTCGAAAAATCCAGTAATTTTTGGAAGTTTTAAAACAAAATTGTTTACATTTTCCTTCTTTTTTCTTTTCTCCGCTCCAGTGAGATGCTTTTTAGTTTCAAACATCATTATTTCATATTTGATGAATTTTGACTTCTGATCAAATGGCCAAAATGATACCAATAAATAAAGATACATCTATATAATATTTTTGTTGACTGTCGACTGCCGTTGACACTCGTCAGTGGTTATCTTCCGGGGAAAAACAATATAAATATTCTAAAAATAAACAATAATCCAAAATACGGCTTGGTAACGATTGTTGATTGGCGGTGTCCGGTGATCGGGAAGGCAATAGCGGATTTGTGCCGTATATCACGTATTGTGTATACATTTATACTTGTCTATGGTGTATACATTTATACACCATTAATCCCGCAGCCCGTTGTCTGCACACGATGGTCGTCAATACTATTTTTCCACAAAATATAATAAGACGTATTATTATTATTATAATCATCTTTCATTTAAGAAAAATATGTTTATAAATTGAATGTATTACTTTTATTTTTAATATAAAAATTTTTAAGCTGTTATGTCTCCGACAAAAATCATAAAAAGTTTAAAAATATATATATACAAATTATTACTTGAAAAATTATGGGCCCCATATATATGTGGGCCCCGGAGACGTGGCCCCCCTTGGACCCCCCCTTAATCCGGGCCTGTAGGTTATACATAGGTATACCTACTATTTAAATAGATACTAATGTAAAAAGATATAAATACCTACTTTTTTTACATTTCACCAAATTATCATTTTTATGCTTTTTTTCTTTTATATTTATGTATGTATTTTTATATGTCATATAATGTGTATAATTAACCTGAATTTCATATTATGCAAATATTTTACGCAATAACCGGAAAAGTCCTGTAGTGACGTCTACAATTTTTAATATTTTTGAAATAGGTTTTTATTGTTTTTTTTTTTTTTGTAGAGCACCATGCATTGATTTTCAATTTTAATTTTGACTACTCGATCTTGTAAAATTGCTTTAAAAATTTGTCGTATTCAACCGTATTTAAAAAAAGTAATTAATAACAATAGGTAAATGCAAAACAGAAATCATAACGCCCTAAAAAATCGTATCATTTTTATATAATAAAAATCCAATTTCAAAAGCTAGTATTAAAAGCTAAAAATATTGGATGAGTCAGGACCATTCCCGCAAGACAGTTTTTTATAATATTTTTTTTATAATATTCTATTTTATAGTGTACCTGTAGGTACCCGTGAGCCCCTTAATTATCACTGAAAAAACTAATACAGTCGAGTCGCGATAACTCGAAGTTGAAGGGAGAAAAAAATTCACTTCGAGATATGTATTATTTGAGATACCGAACTCGAATTTATCAAAATTAAATCAAAACTTCAAGTTGTGTAATGAAATATAATTTTAAAATTTTACGATAAATATGTAATGATAAATACATGTACATAAATGTTATAAAAAACTAAAATAGATAGGTACAATGGTATTATAAGTGTACATATGTATTATTTATTAGATACAGTAGAAAACTGCTGGTTTTGATATTTTATTGTCACCTTTATTGTCTTCAAATTTTTTCAAAATATCCGCCTTATTTTTTAAAAATATTTAGTGGAATATTAAATTCTTTCGCAATGTCTTGTTTTTTTCCGATTACCTTTCTCCACTAATTGTATCACATAAACTTTGTCAGCTATAGTTAAATGATTTAATTTTTGTTTTTGAGACATGTTTAAAAACATCGAAAATACGCCCGATAGACACGACAGGTAGACACATACAAACCAGCACATACTTATTACTTACCTACTGTTATTGTGCATGGCTAATAATCAGTTTATATCTACTCGTTTAATCTTTATTATACAGTAGGTAGGTACTCAAGTAGATAAAACATAATATGTTTACGAAATACCTAGACCCAAATATAACAGATATTGATATACTTCGACTAGCTGTTTATCACAATTTAATATTCGAGTTAACAAGACTTATAATACTTTGAGTGTTATGAGAATTTCTAGGGGAATAAAAAAAAATCGAGTTGTCAAGTTTTTCGAGATATCGAGGTTCGAGTTATCGTGACTTAACTGTATAAAAAGTATATTGAATCAATAAATTTGTATATTAAAATGTATCCAATAATGAAGTTCATTATTTTAATAAACGACTGTTTATTGTTTACACATAGGATGAATTTGTACATTTAAATTAATAATTAGCGTTTTATTATATCAACAACTGAACAACCGACTATTTATTAGTATAAAAATTGTGATTATTTATACCTATATAATAATTTACATAAGACTTATTGCATTAACATAATTTATTTATAATATCAATAAACAGAATATGATGTCATTATTAAACGTAGGTACACATTTTATAGATTTATATATTAATAAATTGTTATAAATATTATTGCTTTAATTTAAACGAATATTTTAAACAATGAATCCATTACCTATTTATACAAAAAAATTGATACAAATAATACAAATTGTTTACACACATGTTTTTTCTTATAATAAATCAAAATTAGTTAGGTGCCTATTATTTTTCATTATTAATCTATTATTTTTGTTGCATAAAAATGTATCTGTTTAATCAATTATTCCACATCGAACACCTAATAATTATCTAATTAATGACTTGAAGTTTACTTAAATATTTTATAGGAGTCAGTTACGAATTTACAGTGAATATATATTGTAAATTGTAATAATTACTATTATTCATTTATTGTGAGTTATGTTTATTACGTCTAGCTATAGTAAATAAATATTTTTATATTAATAAATAAAAATAACTATTATAACTATTAATAACTAATTAGTAAGAACACACTCAATCACATTTATTGCTAGATTTGTTCTTATGGTGTTAAACATACAGCGAATGTTTAAATATACCTATAACTGTCAGTAACAGTCATATGTACACCGAAATTTCACTCAGAATCGTTTTTACGAATGCAATGATTTATCATTGTTATCAAATGCAGTACATCAAGTATCCTGTATGATCAATGAAGTGATTCCACTCCTACTAACACCCAATGAGCGAAGTGCTTCCACCCCTACTTATCCGGTTTTTATATCTATTAAATTCAGAAAGCAAAAACTATATTTTAACTAAAAGTAAACAAATTTAGTAAAATATTTTAAATTATTGTTGTAAAATATACGAATAAAATTATTATTAATTTGTATAATATAATAATAGCTGGACGTGGACATTTATAATTAAAATCTCTCTATTAGGGGCGAAACCGGATATAATAACGGTAAATTGTAATGTATTTTATATTTTTACAATCCCATCATAGTGATATACTCGTATAATTATAAATTCGTTTAATTAATTACTTAATGATTTTATCTATAGAATACATAGATAGATAGATATAAAAACAATTTATTTTTTGCTATTTGTAAAGCTATTTGTAGTTTTATAAATTATAACAGTTAGTTTACACATAGTGTGTAGATACGAATACTGTATTATAGGTACTATTTGTTATGGCATATGAAAAGGTTCATATTAAATATTAAATTTAAAACTGATATGATGCTTCTATGTATGAGGTATATTCAAATGTTATCAACAGTTTCTTTTTTACTTTTAGATATTTTTATATCATTACCGTATTCAGATTTCAAACGTATATATTGAAAAAATTAGCTTGAAAATGTATTTCTATTCAATAAAAATATATAATATGATGTTAACTATTGTAAATTTATGACCAATATTGATCAATTATAAAATGTATTATTTATAATTATATATAGATATACCTATACAATTACTGAATTTTAATGTTTTAATTTATTTTAGTAACTATTGAACTTATAAGGAAGCGTTCTGAACATAACGAAGGTGAAATTGGAACTTTAGAAGAGATATCTTTACACCAGGAAGATATTACTAAAATAGAACATTTACAAAATTGGTGTAAAGATTTGAAAATATTACTTTTACAATCAAATTTGATATTTAAAATAGGTAAGTAATAATAGTACATACTATAACATATTATATATCAGATACTTATATATATATATAAATATAATATACAAATACAGGTACAAGTAAATTGGTAACATACCTGCATAATAAGTTAATAACATATATTAGGTATGTAAAAGTATATAGTATATAGTATTAGTATATACAGTGCTCTAATTGGTGGGAGGGGGTGCGCAGAGGGATGGAGCTCCTCTACTATTTTATAATATTTTGAGAACACCCTTCCTAATTATTTTTTACACTATACAAGTTACATCGTTTGAGGAACGATCATTTATTGAAAGCCCAAGAGTACCCCTTCTTCTATTTTTCCAATTCTTGTACCGAGTAGATATATAGTATATACCTAGGTATAATATAATATATATTATATATAAATTATATCATTTAATCGTTAAGATACTATAACCATTATTTTAATATTTATTAATTTACTAGGTTTCACTGTTAAATTGTTAAATTGAATTTGATATAGTCGTGATTTATTCCAATTTTAGACAGAAGTCATAAAATCAATATTTTAGATATAACTATAATTTTCTTCTTCTTCTCCTTCGCCTTCTCACCCAACTATTTGGAGTCGGCCACCCTAGTCCTTCACTTTCACATAACCTTATACTTCTACCCACTACCAATTTTTTAATATATGCGTATACCCAAAACAAATTCGTAAATCCTCGAGTACACAATAGTGTAGCCGCGGACTTGTATTAAACTGCTTTATTTTGAAAAAAACATTTAACCAAATTAAGTTCTTAAAATATTTACAAAATAAAAATAGTGTAGAATATATTTTTTAGCACAATCGAAACATGTTTTTGGCATTTAATTATTTGTTATATTAATATCGTATAATAAATATATAGGTACCTAATATAATATTGTGTTTTAAAATATAATTTAAAATGTCTTTCAATAAAACGAATCTCGATACATATAATTCAAAATTTAAAATTGCTATAAAGGCCCCAAAATTAAGATAATATTTTTGAAAAATATAGTAAATCAATATAAAAACTAAGTACCTACACACTTTGTAAAAAAGTCATATATTTTTCAGTCCCATTTTTTCACCGAAATTTGAATATAGCCCACAATTAATAAATTAAATTTAAGTTAATTTTACATGCATTTTTGGTGAAAATTTCAAGCCCTTGGAACATTATCTTAAGAATTACTTAGAAATTACAAATCTTCAATTCACAAAATTGTGTTCTACTGTTTTTATGTAGGTACTTTTTTGACAGTTTTTCTTTACGCGTTAAAAAACTGTTGAGGAAATCAAAATATGACTTCTCTAAAGTACCTATATCAACTTGATGAGATTTGCTACCGGAATATGGGTAAGCAGTCCTACTAGAATCATTGGTATAAATACGTGTTTGATGGAAGGAAGAGATGAAATCCACAGTTTAGAAAAATCCTTAAAATAATATATGTATAAGAGGACGTTATACACACCTGATTTTAAGGGGTTTTGTATAGGCAATTTTTATTAAATTTTAAGAAAAATAAAAATCCAATAATTTAAAAATATTTAATTATATTTTAAAAGTAATTTAAAAATAGTCATGTGTCAATACCATTTTTTATTGTTGTATTATTCTGATATTTGTTAAAAATCACGTTCACGCTTTATAACTACAACTTTTCTCTGTATAATCGCAAAATCAAAAATTATACAAAATATGAAAGATGAGAATATTTTACTGTGCTCGAGCATGGAATTTTTTTTCAATATGTTTTTTCGACATTTTTCAAATTGAAAAAAAAAAAACAAAAAAAATGTTAACTACATAAACTCCACGTTATGGCATAGTAAATATTTTCATCTTTCATATTTTATATACATTTTGACTGCGATTACTAAGAGAGAAGTTGTAGTTATAGAGCGTGTATACGTATTTTTAATACCGCTAAAATGAATGTATAGCATCCTTTTAAGTAAATGAAGTATATACATATCTAGTTGTGATATTTGAATAAAAATAAATGAGAATTTGTGGGTTTGGACAGTACAAGGCTTAAAAATTTGGTGGTTGAATTCCCCCCTCATGCTTGGCTTCAATATCGGACAGGCACGAGTCCCCTTAAAATAGTCAGTGACATGAGCTGATCTTCTTAATTCTTTTGAGCTTTTCTGCTTATTTTCCGTTTTTCGATATTTGCAGAAAAATACGTCTCTGAATTGTTTTGACCACATATGGAAAAAAATCTTAGCTACGTGCCTGAATCGGACATGTACCCACTAATTTATTTACGACTACATCACTGCTCGCGATTACATCCCTTTCCTCTTTTTCGGTCATCCACTCCTCCTCTTTCCATGAACATACATTTCCTTTACTAATCTTACTACCTCAATCTCTTCCTTCCTTAATATGCCTATACCCAAATCATCTTAATCTATTTTCCCTAATTTTGTCAACTATCGAAGCTACTCCTATACTACCTTTTTATATATTATACTCATTCCTTATTTTGTCCTCTTTAGTCACTCTACTCATCCACCTTAAAATTATCATCTCTGCTACACTCATTCTCTATTCTATCTACTGCCCGACATTCTGTTCCATACATCATTGCAGGTCTCACTATACTGTCTTATAAACCTTTTAACCTAATAAGGATTATTTTGTCACACAAAACAACTGATGCTTCTCTCTATTGCATCCATTCACACTTAATCCTGTGTTTCATATCCTCTTTGAAACCCCATCTTTCTGTACAACGGACCCTAAATACTTAAACCTCTCCAACTTTTCCATTATACATCCCCACTCAACTTTATTTCTTGCCTTTCTTTGTAGTATATTCCCTCTGTATTCTGTTTTACCCCTACTATAATCCTTAATCCTGTATTTTCAAGAGCTTCCCTACACCATTCTAGTCTACCATTTACTTTCTCAGAACACAAAGCCCGGTGTACACATGCGTTTTTTTCACGCACAGCAACATCGCTGCAGTTCAATGCACACATAGCGTAAAATAACACTGTCAGTATACAGTTTTACAATTTGCATATTTTTGTTATTTTGTAATACGTATTCGGTATCGAGTAATGGAAATTTAAAAAAAAAAAAAAAACGAATAATTTTTGCGTTTTAAAGAAACGGCGCTATTGCGGTACATCCGTTTACTGGTGTAAGACTTACAAAAGGTGTATTTCATACATATTTACACAAATGTTGTGTTCCATACATCTTTAGAAAATTTACGAAAAATTCCTGATAAATTTTTCAATTATTTTCGGATGAGTGTAAAATCTTTTGACGATCTTACTGACAGCGACATTCCATAATTATTCCAGTTAGTTTTTCACCACACCAATAACAATTCCATGTCCACTTGATCATCACGACATTCCATCATAATTACCTGAATGTTTTTGCGACAAAATTGCGGCTGTATGCACTGACCACAATATGTAACAATGCACTGCGAGACCGCAAGTGCGTGTGCGGCGCCGCTGCGGCGAGATAGGGGCTCGCGGCAAAACTTACACGCAAATAAACGCGCGTCGCCGCTAGTATGTGTGCAGTACGCCTATAGATTGCGGTGCCGTAGAATTGCAGCGCGTGAAAAAAACGCACATATGCCTTATATTCATAATAATAATAATAATAATAATAGTAATAGTAATTTGTATACAAATGTATACAATGTATAAGTATTTGGATATTTTTTCCCGGATACTTTTTCTCCGGTATATACTTTTTTCCAGGTAATTTTTTTCCACATACTTATATATAGAAGCGCCTAATATTTTATAGTACATAATAATGAATTTTGTTACATAAAAAAATTTCATTTATTATTTATTTTATTTTATTTAGCCTATAATTATTAAGTCTTCTACCCAGAGCCGTATGACGACATTTCAAAGGGAGGGAGACGTTTATATAAGATATTGTACAATTTTAAAAAAGTAATGACTTTTTGTTCATTATTGACATTGTGTCAACAAATTATTAATAAAAATTTAAAAAAAAAAGTCAATTTTTTTGGGAGGGGCAATTTTTTAAGATTCTTTTCGTCACACAACATTATAGTTTTATTAGAATTTTTAATTTTTATTAACTTACAAACATGTTAGAAACATCATGATACAAACAAAATGAAAAACAAATTATATCTATGTATATCAACATTATTTATAAGGTACCATTTTTTACGTAAGCTTTTTTTTCAATATATTTATTTATAACAACTCATAAAACGTGTAAAAATTCATACATCAAAAATCGGCTAAATTGGATTCTAGATAATTTTGATCTTTATAATTTATTTTTTATGTAATTTTTTTACGATATTCTCGAGTTTTGAAAATTAAAAATGCGTAAATATGTTTTTAATATAATTTGTTGTGATTACACAACAATAAAACATAGTATTAACACAATATTCTATTTTTTTAATTACAATAAAAATATATTTAAATATTCTATAATTGTTAGATTTTTATTATTCTATACACTTCTAGAAAGCCTACATATAGATATAGATTAAATTATAGAGCAGTCTATGGATTAAATGGATTGACAATGACGGGTGATAGTTGTGCCGTCAGGTTTTGAAACGGGGTTTCCTAAGTGGAGGAATTTTATGGGCTAGAGCATTCCTAGTATATTTTTTCAGTAATAAACTAACCAAATCTTCACGGACAAATATTTTTGAAACGTTCACGGGTCACTCATATCAGACTGTAGATAGCGCTTTGGCTTCTAAAATCCCTCCACAAACACGAAAATTCCGTATTAAAACTTTAATTTAATTAAAATTTCAATCTATTCTAGCTGTGTTAAAATCATATACATATAAATATATGGCATCTTTACCAGTCCATAATATACTCTTGTAAAAAAAAAAACGCCGTGTATAGATACAAAGGCGATCGTGTAGATAATGTGTACCTGCACGGAGCAACTAGGTATGTAATCATTTCCTACCTGGTCGTTTAGTGCGCATGCGCTTGTAAGTTTGTTCCAATTTTTACATTTTGATATTTGTTTCGATTTTTTTTTTGTGTATGTATATTGTATACAATTTTAAAAGAAAACTCCCTTCCGTAAATGTGGAAAAATTGTTATAAATCGGAAAATTATTACAAATCTAATTAAATATCAAAATGTAAAAATGGGAACAAATTTACAATTTTAGGCGCCTGCGCACTAAACAATCGGGTAGGAAATGTTTATACCATAGAGTAACCCACTCTATGGTTTATACGATTGTCCATGTACGCATTATCTACACGATCGCCCGTGTATCTAGACACGGCGAAAAAAAACCGCAGACAGCACTGATTCACAGTATCATAATTGATAATTCTTATCAAATAATTTGTTGTTTACATATTTATAACCATTGCAGTAAATTTGACTAAGTTACATTTAAAGTACGTTATTATTATGTTTAAGCTGAGAGTTTTTTTATTTATTTAAAAATTAAAAATTGGAGAAATATGAACTTCGTAAGAACTACAACGATTTATATTACCGTGATACACGCAACTTCAGTACTAGAATTAGTGGTATTACATCATTAATTGTTTAGGTATAACATATTTATTGTCTTTACATGAAATAGGTACACAAATTACAATTATTGATATACCTATTGTGCATTTATTAAAATTAAATATTTTATTTAACTAACCATATTTGTTCACGAAATGGAAGAAGATATTAAGCCAGATATCAAACCAGTAATTAGTGAAATTCCTAAAGAACCAGATGACAAAAAAACTAATTTATGTGTTGCATTGAAAATTCTTAAGAAATATAACTTAAATACTACTGCTGAAACATTGAAAAAAGAAGCAAATTTAACAGATTCCGCTTATAACACATCAGAGCATGATGTTAATAACGCTTTAAACGTATATAAATCTCAAGGAGATCCGTTGGTATATGAGACTGCTTATATAACTCTATCAAAATTTGTAGAAACATCATTAGACATCTATAAACATGAGTTAAGTTGTGTTTTGTATCCAGTATTTGTACATATGTATTTGGATCTTGTTTGTAATGGTCATGAAGCTGAAGCTATAAAATTCATTCAAAAGTTTGGACCTGGACAAGAATTGTATTACCAAAATGACATTCGTAACTTAGCAATAATTACAAAAAAAGAAGAATTAAATGACAATACATTGGTAAGCAATTACAAATCGAATGAATTTGTTGTTCGAATGTCTAGAGATACATTATCCCTTTTAAAACGACATTTAAAAGAAAAAAAACAAACCGTTTTGTTGGATATTGTTCAAGAAAATTTATTCTTTGATGTTTATGAAGGAATAGCTAGAAACAAACAACAAATAGATGCAGTTGCAGGAGGTATGATTGGCGAAGGAACTCGACAAGATAACAAATCCCGAGTATATTATGGATTAATGAAAGAACCAGACTTGCAAACAGCAGCAGCTACTGTTAATTTGGACGAAGATGAAGAAGAAATACAAGAAGGAGAAAAACCGAAAAAAAAGAAATCCAAGAGTAATCCTTTATTATCTAAAAAAACTAAAATTGATCCTAATGCTCCACCATTGGATAGGATGCCATTACCACAGTTAAGAGAGGTAAATATAAAGTATGATTATTATGTTTATATTCAAACAATTGAGTATCAGCTGTATAATTAAAATATATAGCACTGCTTAATTCATTTTGGTACCTACTAACCAATTATCTTTCCTAATTACTCATTAGTATCAGTATTTTCAGTTACCTATATTAAATCAATTACCTAGATATTATATAAGTACTACATACGTAACGCCAGACTTTTTCCTCAGACGCAGCATAAATATAGAGCCCTTAGGTAGAGGAATTTGGTGGGGAAGTCCGAATTTTTTTCTTTTTCTTTTTAACCTTTTGCCCTTAATAATGTTCCTGATTTCGTCCTGCCACATTCCTTCAATTATATAATTTCTATAAATAATATAATAGGTAGGTAGGTACAATAGGTATATTCTTATTTTATTTTTTTTTTAAATGTAGATATTTATTAAAATGTTAAATTGTCATGTCAGCGAAATATAAATTTTACCTTATGAAATGTAATCCACTGGCAACCAATTTAAACTGCTAAGACTATAAAAACGATATATGTATCTTCTTCTTCTTCTCCTTCGCCTTCTCTCCCAACTATTCGGGGTCGGCCACCCTGGTCCTACACTTCCACTTAACTCTATCTCCCGCATCTTCTTCACTTACTCCCACCTTCCTCATATCACTCGCCATTACATCCCCCATCTCTTTTTCGGTCTTCCCCTCCCCC
>JAIPRL010010432.1:0-15518 GCA_025469235.1 Pemphigus obesinymphae
AAATCTGGGATTTCCAACTTATTTCTCATTATCTTCTTTACAAGATTAGAAATAATGAATTGTTTAAATTACGTGAAGACCTTTTTTTTTTTTTTTGCTTATAAACGTTTTTAAATATTTATTATTTGTAAAGGGAGCAATCATAATTTTGCCCCAGCCTAGTAAAACCTGAAATGACGCCACTGGTTTAAAACCTTTAATATTAACAGTGACATATTTTTTTTTATTAAGACGCATACATCCTACTTCTATATTATACTAATTAACTACAACAGTATACTAAAAAAAGAATTGACAACACTATTGAGTATTTACATGATGCGTTAGAATCATATCCATGAAATCGGGCAAATTTTCTCCACAGCATTGACATTTCCTCGAATGATTGAACGTAACGCCATCATTCTCCCAAATCACTATGAATAAATATACTTTCAATCATAGTATAATAATAATTAATACGAAAAACGAAATGGGGTACACATATTATATGGACAGTGCTCGGGTAAAAGGAAATTTTAAAATGTTTTATTAGAAATTATTGTAGAATTTAATAATCCACATAAATTGGCATGAAAAAACAACAAATAAATTGGGTTTATTAGCAAAAATATTAATACAATTTTTAACTTTTGGATATTTTTGATAAAATTTCATTTTGAAAGAAATGGTAATTTAGTTATAAATTGAAATTTGTAATTAATAATAAAAAAAATTATAAAATATTTCTTATATGCTAGTTGCTACAATACTTATATTTTTATATTCACACTAATATTAATATAAAACAGACAGTAGGTATTATATAATAATTATATATGAGTTCTTATAAAAATCCGAGAATTGTAAGTTTGATCAATTTTCGGATCACTTATTTTGTCAACCTATTCGTCGGAAACACTTTAGGAGTGAACTATCTTTATAAATCTTCTAGAAAGCAAACGCCAGTGTCCGTTATAGGCAGAATATTTTTAAAATTAATTAATTTAATTAACAATATTATTTCCGATAAAATACATAAACCAATGTAAACAAATTTCAAAAGTAATTCTACTAATGAGGTGTTATACTCAATAAAAGTTAAACTTACAAAGTGTCACACTCAATCGGAGTTTCAAATTTAAGGTTCCACACTCAAAAGGTGTTGAACTTACAAATAGTCTCACATAAAAGGAGTTGCACTGACAAGGAGTTGCACCCGGCAGATGTTGCACTTAAGCTAGTAATTATATATTATATTAATAAATATATTATTTTATAATTATTATACAATACAATATATTTAAAATATTGGATAAACAAAATTAATTAAAAATATAATTCAATAGTAAAATATTGACAGTTTCGAAGCAAAAACTAAACTGACCTGTGTCGCATGAGCGAATAAAACGAAAATTTACCATAATTTACCTCATATCTTCATGTACCCGTCTTAATGTTAGCTAACCATGATTGAAAATTTCCCAAAATAACAATATTATATGACATCTAAATATTATATTTTAATTGTTCTTTGGACAAATTTTAACATAAATTGAATAGTTTTGTATAAAGTTAAAAGATAATTTTAAAAAAGAAATGTGTTAAGTAACTTAATTTTAATTTTTAACTCGTTAATGCCCAGCCTTGCATATTCGTACATGTGTAGTTTTACCGATATATATTATATTTAATTCCTGTACATATATCTTATACTTATAGAAACAAATTTGGATAGTAGGGAAGACTTAAATTAGACATACTTCCAAATGGAAAACAATTCAGCATTTCAGTTATTCCCTTTTTATTGAAATATTTTTTTAGAAACTATTTAATGTATAAATTATACTATAAATTATATTTTTATGTTTTAACATGACTATAGGCACCTAATTAAATTGTATAAACTGTAAACTAATTAAATTTAGCAGGATGTAACAGAACTATGTAATGATTTTCCTATATTATATAATATTCATATAAAATTTCAGATACAATTTCATATAAATCATAAAAAGTAATTAAAATTGAAATTTTTTTTTAGGAGTAAATTTTAAAACTTAAACAAGTATAATATTATAATGATTTTTTATTTATGCACAGATACTTACATGGTACATATCTCATATTATGATAAATAGATTGAAATTCCATCTTGTCAATTGTTTTTACGGTGTATCCTAGACCAATCATATTTTCCTCGTTTCCATATTCCCAGTGCATTTTATATAATTAAAAAGGACATTTATGCATAAATTATTCCTATACAATTATTTACATTTTTTTATTTTAGTTTTTGAAACATTTATTAAGAAAACATAATAGGAAGCTATTTCACAAGAAAAACTTCCAGTCTTAAAAATTTTAATTTATAAAAGTAGGTATAATATAATGTTTTTTTTTATACGTACTTTGTTCGTACACGTAGAATAAATGGTAACTGTATTTTTATAAATGGTAAAATCGTCTGACATCTTGTTTTTATATTGTTTCTATGTAGGTACCTATATTTCCTTTGAATAAATAAAAAAAATTTATTTATTAAAGTAATTTGTAGGTGGTTAACTAATAATAGATAATAATAGATCATTAAGTTCAAGACTGCAAAAAAAAAAAAAAAATGTTTTCAGTATAACAAATATAAAACATAAAAAGTACATTTGTCATTCAAAGTTAAACAAGTATACCTTTATGCTATATCTATCAATCAATAATTAACTAATTTTCTTTGTTCAACTATCATAATATAATGAATAATGTAGAATGATCTTAATACAATTTGTTTAAGTTTTTGCAGTCTTGATCGGTTTGTATTTGTTTACATAAACATATTTAAAGTAATAACAAATACCTACTCATACATATTAATAAAGAACAGTAAAATAATAAAATAAATATATTTACATAAAACCAAATTAAACGTTTACCATTAAAAACATCAATGAAATATATAGATGAATGCAGCAAAGAAAAACAGTGATGTCAGTGTCCACGGATGTTTTTTTATGCTCCTATTTAAATAATTATTATAATATTTAATATTAATGTATACACATTTTACATAAAATGGTTAATAGATATCATGATATTTCATAGGATTGAAAGTGGTCTATTATTCTAAGAAGTTTAGTGTTTATTACATTATTATGAGATATTCTTATATACATAATAAATAAAATAATATTCATAATTAATAATAATTAATTATAATTAATTCATAATAATTCTCATATGCACAAGTCACCACCGACAGTCTGCTCAAAAACATTTTTGGCTATGTAAAGTAAAAATCATGATAAGTAAACATATTTTAAATAGTTTAGCTGTATTTAAAAACAAATTTAAATTCATAGATGTTTATTTAAGATTTTACGTGAAAAATAGTTCGAATTTATTAATATATATTGTAATTTGTTATAAGATGTGTCCATTTTATCTAAATTATTTAATTTTAACTGTTACTCCTATAAAATAGAATATAAATAAATGAAGTAAATTAATTTTTGAAATTTAATTTGAATTAACTACTGGATAATATATACTTATTACTTTATTGGTCTAAATATGCATAGGATATATTCGCTTTCAACCATCAAAATAGTTTTGTATATTTATGTTAAACTGTAAGATAGCAACTAAAACGTGAAATGTATAAATGTATAATATACCAACATCCAATAGCCAAGTTAACGCAGCTTATAAAAATGAAAAAAAAATAATAATTAACACACAAAACAACATCCTTCATTGTAATATACAGATTTTACAATTATGTTTATATTATTTTTCTGTGAAATGTCGACCAGAATACTTTAATTCATTTTTCAGTATGTATAATACCTATATTTGGTCAAGATGATAAATTTAAACGGGTTATTTTTCAATTTATAATAAAATTATAAAAAAAAACTGATTATTACTTATTTCCTTATAGTTTAGAAAATAATTGTGTAATTTTTTAGTGCGGTTACTAATGCAAATGATAAGTGTATAACTGAATTATATGAAAAAATGGATTAAATTAATTCAACAATATATCCACAAAATGGCTTTACATATGCTGCAAAGCCCATAACAAAATAATGATTGTGTAGGTAGTATAGTAGGTAGTATAGGTGTAGGTAGGTATAGATAGTATGTGGTACGTCATATTTATACAACTCTCTGTACTCATCTAGTTACTGTACGTTTTATTATAATATTATTAAATATTAATCATATTATTTATTATTATATTATATTGATTAAGGCCGATTTATTTGTATTATTACTGTATATTTATATACTGAACGATCTTCAAATATCAAATATCGAACAACATTAAGTATACCTAACTATACAAAATATCAAAAGTAAAAAATATCATTTTTTTATTATATACTTATTAAACAGGTAGGTATGTATGCTATGTATGTATAGGTAATGTATGCTGCTTTCTAATGAATATAAATATTATAGGTATATAGTTATATCTTCTATGTTTTAAAATTATATATGTATTTGTGTTTTTGTTAAATTACACATTTTTGACTTGTACAATAAATATAGCTAATTAGATGCCTAATTATATAAATTTTATGTATTGTTTTTCACATAATTTCATTAATTAATTATCTACATTTTTAGTTAGCAATAATAGGTATATAATAATAGTATATTATACAAACCTATATAGGTATCTGTTTAATAATATATAACTTAAACTTGAACCTTTAAATTTTTGTATAATGTCCGATATTTGAAAATCGTTCAATATATTAAACACAAATAAATCAGCCATAATTAATTTAATACACGATATAATATTTACCTACACATAAAAACTAGCTAACTATCAATAGGTACCTACCTACTATATAAGAAGTACATAAGTACATATAAATTAATACATTCAATCTAATAATTAGGTTGAAAAAACTAAAAGGTATTGTTACTAGAACTACATTAGGTATATAGTTGAATATACTATATTAGAAGTTTGTATACATTTATACATCTAATCATTGATTTAATCAATGATCTAATCTGATAATTAGGTGTTAAATACCATAAAGTATTGTTGCTGGAACTATTTAATATAGTAGAATATACTTTCCAAGTTTGTGTACAATTATATACCTAATCTAATAATTAGGTTGATATAACTACCTACCTATATTCTTAGAACAATAATTGATTTTGCTGGTAATATGTCTAAATAAGCAGAAGGTATTACTGGATTAGGAAGCAAGAGCTCTTACCCGTGCATCTGCCTTCATTATTGTTTGAAGCTTGTAAACCATATTTTCTACAGCTTTGCATAATCTAGCATTTGAATTTATCAACATATTTAATTTAAACAGCATGTCTTTAGATACAGAATTTTGTTTTCATTATATTTGGTTAATAACGATTCTACTAGGTTAATAACTTTTTGGCGGCAGACAAGAATTTTCTGAAACAATAATAGATGTATTCAATTATATAAAACTTATTTGTATAGATATATAAATATATTTTTTATACAAACCATTGATTTGTAAAATATCATCAAAATTATAATTGTTGGAATCAATACTGTTGTTTACAATGACAAAATCATGACTTTTCGCCTAAGATACAAATTGCTCCAACTATACGAAGTATATAATTAACAATATCATTATTTGGTGTAACTATAAAATTAAAACTTTTTTTTTTATAAATGTTTAATTACAATAATAATCAATAATAACATATATTAAAATTAATTAATAGGTAATAGAAAATAGTTTTTCAACATAATATTTACTTGTTGTTTTATAGTATTCGGGCGTATTATCATCAACATTAATAGGTACATCATTTTGTTCACAAGTGAATCCATCAACTACTGACTTAACATCTGAATGTAATACAAAGATTAGTAGTAATAAATAGTTCATCAACATATTATAAAGTGTAACAAAACATTAAAATAAATATAATATATTATAGTAAAATATACACTCATCTACCTATATGATTAATATTTAATTTATATACTTGATACCTCAACTTTTTGTAAACAGACTTGTTTTTCACTATTTGAATTGGCCACTTCTTCTTCTTATTCCTTGGCTTCAGCCTTTAAGACCGTACCGCTAAATACAAGTCTTGCCATCTATCCCTGTCCTCTGCCCCTTCTCTTCATCCGATTTCTGTTCCTGTCATTTTTACATATTTCTTCACACAGTCTTCCCACATTAATCTGAGCCTCCCCAAGGATCTTTTTCCTGTGGGATTTTATTCTGTCACTTGCCTAACTAGGGAACCTTGTTTGCGCCAGGCATGACCCGCCCACATTAGTCTGCTTTTAGTAATCTCCTTTACGATATCAGGCCTCTGAAATTGCTATATAACCGAATTAGCCACTGTACAAAATACCTGTAAATTCGATGACACTGATATTAGTTGTGACGTAAGCCAGTCGCCAGTATTCTTACTCCATGGACGTGATAATGTAGCCGTGATGTCGCGACTCTCTGTGTGGTTTGATCATGTACAACTCAATAAATAAATACGGAACAATATATTAACTGGGTTTTACCGTGTTTCCGAAGATTACGAATCGGATATTCGGATCTTTAACTGCACCATTTACCAATGTATTATTTTCTGTGGTTCACAACTTCACCCGTGTTGAAAAACGGTATGTGCATGTGCACGGTTCACTCAAAGTTGGTGTGTTAAGATCATATTCGCACCGTTTAACGTCCACATCACTTGTTCACTAAATAATATATATTTTAAAACATGACCGTTCATACGAAACACCATAACAGTTCTCAAACGGTGTATTCACTGTTAAAAACACACGGGCATTGAACCCAGATATTCCTACTCGGGTAGTAACATATGTATATGAGTAGGTATGTTCTCGTACGCGCATGCACAATACATTAGACGATAAACGATATAAAAATTATTATTTTCATTTTGCGTTTGTAAAGACCGAAAAACCTACTAAAATTATATAAAATAACGATCACAGAACGAATGGTAGAATGAAGATAAGCATTCAATTGTACCATTAAGGCTACAACGAAAACCATATTATTTCTAAATTGCATGGAATAAGGGAATTAGATTCCAAGAACCAATCTAGTATATTTTTAATCACAAACTCAGGTAACTTACAAAGTGCAAAGGATAGGGCTATGGGACGATAGATGAAAATTTAAGAATAGGAATCACGCGAAAATGTTTCCATGTGTCAAGAATTAAATTATTCGACCATAAGTCGTTAAGAATGATAAGAAGCAAATCAAATGATTTTAAAGGAAGGTGTTTCATCATAATGAGAGAAGGACCATCCATGACCACCGCTGCCGAAGAGCGGGAGGAGATAGCAAGAGAAAGTTTGTGTCGACTGAAAGGTGAAATGAGAAAGAGTGAACTAGGATTAGATTTATCTGGGAGCTACTATTCAAAGGGAGGGATTTCTTTATAAGAAGGTAAATAAGGAGTTAGGAGGGGCAACTTTATGACAGAAGGGAAAAAACCAGTCTTTATTTGTAGGAATCGTAGGACGATTGAGACAATTCTTGTACTTTTTGGAAATGACCAAAAATCAGTAAGAGAAGTAGAGGGGTTTAAATTGGACCAAAATTTAATCCAAGTCTTTTTTTACGTTTTTAAGAACTTTGGTAGTTGTGGCTCTATAGATTTTTGATATTTTAAGAAATCTTTATAAGTGCGGGACGATCTGTACTTTTAAAAAAATTGGGAAAGAGTCTTGACCGCTGCTGTACATAAGTGATTTCACTAGGGGGGAAAAGGAGCAAAATATTTTTTTGGGGATCGTTCAAAGGGAATAGAAATTTTAGCAGTGTCTATTAATATATTTAAAAATCGATTATAGTTATCGATAGGAGAAGATGAAATAGTGAAAACATCTATATATAAAATATATAGCTTATACATTACAAATTAATATAGACACTAAAAGTCCCAACGCTTATCCCTTTTGTGTAACCCCTATTCCTCAAAAATGGGGGAAATCCTATCGTCGATTTTATTTATAACTCACTAACCTTTCAAATTATATCTATAATGTACTAACACAAAATGAATAGCTGTAAAAATTTATCAAAAGAATAAGGTTAATTTATAATATACTAAGTTCTTCACAGGATAGTCTTAAATGCAATATTTAAAAAAAAATCTTTTTTTTTCGTTTGTAACATTTTTTTGACGAAAAATATTATACGCGCACGAAAATGAACTTTAAACGTGTTAAAGATCTAGTAATTTTACATATGATTACATCAATTTTAATTATTGAGTCCTAACGTTTTTGATATCTGCAACTGCATTGGCATCAGCATTATAATAATTGTACAATTTATGAACTACCTATATTATAAAAATATAATACGATTAAAATATTGAATATCTCAAATCGTTGGACTTCCGTAGTATTTTTCACAATTTTCTTGTGACGTATAAAACCTGTTGCACTCGAGTGAAAACTGGGCTAAGCGAGGTTTTAGTTCTTACAAAGATCTAAAAACAGCAAGTTCGATAAATAGTCTTATTTTGTCCACTTATTCATCCAAAACACTTTGGGATTATCTTCTAGAAATATTTCGGGTCATTTTCTGCCGTAGCATAGGTAGAATATTTTTAAAACTAATTAATTAATAACATATTATTTCCTAAAAACTTCGGTTTTTTGGTTCCCGATAAAGTACATAATATATCGAGAATCATGAATTGTACTCAAAATATGTTCCACTTAAATGGAATTAAACTATAATAAGATGTGTCATTTAAAAATAGTTACATTTACAAGGTGTTGCATTCACACTAGTATTATTATAAAATATGAACCAAAATTTAATGTTTCATAATTTTATTACAAACTTTGTTCACTGATGTACCATAATATTAATATTATAATCTGTAAAATTGTCTCCAATTATATAAGAAGCCATTATATTAGCACCCGAAAACATATCGTGAATACGATAACGTTTCAATCACATTCGTAGGTACGCGAAAATCACATGTCAAATATTTTGGTGTTTGACGCTACACAGCATAATTTCTGTAAAAAAATATATTTTATAAGTATTTTTTTAAATCGATATGACAAAACATTGAGGAGGTCATGACAATTCTAGAACATTTTTCAGAAACTAAATCGGATAATATGCGGATTCAATATTTGAGAAATGCTGACTCTTTTTACATATACTCCAACCCAGGTCCCTTTATGAGTTCATCCACCGTGCGCTGTGTATTCATTGTGTTTTGACGTAATCAACGTATGGTAAACATTAAACATGGTCAAAATGAAAAATCTGCTCAAGGATATATTTTATTATTTTGGTATCAAAACATAAAATTCAAAAATTTGCAGATACGATATCGGCGCTGTTAGGCAATCGATATACTAAATTTAAAAAAAAAATCAAATCCCAAGAGAGGGCGATCCACCTACGCCCCTCTTTATAACCGCCATCGTTGTGAGGTCTGAGAAATAAAACTATAGTGAATACCATAATGGTATTCACAGCAGTTAACTTATTAATTTTTATATAGAGGTTGTTATATGCTAAAATAATTCTATGAAGTTCAAAAAACAAATTATAATTATTTTACCTGTATAATGAAATATAAAATATTTTCATGAATTTGTTATATCAGTTTTATATACGATATAAATAGTTCCAAGATATTATTACAATCATTTATTTTTATGAAACAGTGTTAGACTATATATTATTTTATAAGGGGCTTTAATTATAACAAATAATATTTTTCATGCAATTTTATAACTAATTCATAAACAATAGTGTATTAAATATTTAATATATTACAATTTATTATACTATAAAGCATAAAAAATACAAAATATATATTTTATTGAAAAAATTTGATACAGATTAAAACTAAATGAATACAAATTCTGATTTTCCAGGGGTACGATATAGGCAATTTCCAGGATTCATCTTGCAAAAATAAAAATTAACCGTTTAAAAATGTTTAAATACATTTTAAAAGTAATTTATTAGTAGATCCCAAGTCAGAACCACGTTTATTGTTGTGTTATCAGTTATCATGATATTTGTTTTAAAAAAACACGTTTAGGTAAAATCAATAAAAGTTAATTTTAAAGTGGTTTTAGAGTTATAACTTATAAATTATAATACATATTATTATAAAATTTGTATATGATAATATTTCAAAAACAGAGTTATTATTAAGGTTTTCTTATTTTCTAAATGTTCAGCTCATAATAGAAGGTATAAATAATATGAATATAATACATTTCCCCCTCCCCAAAAAAAAATCAAATTCTTATATATAATTAATTTAAAGCATATAATAAACAAATAATTGAAATAATAGGTATAATAATTGAAACATATTTTAAAAATGCAAATTAAAAAGTGAAATTTAATATAATATTATAATAGAAAAAAAAAATGCAAAAATATACCTAAAATGTAAAAATGTAAAATTAATGTAGTAAGCAAATAAAATAAAATGAAATTGTTAACTTTTAATTAAATTTTACGTAATACATTATAATTATAACTCTATTTTAGACTATGGTTGAAGCGCATGTTTTAGCGCACGAGGTCTCCAATTCGAATTCCAGGTAGCCAACGAGCTTTTCCTCGCTGGTGGTGTCTGGTCTTTGGTGCAAGTCGGCCATAATTACCAAACACGTGCAATAATTTAGTATCAATGCTGTCGTAGTTGGAACCATTTTCGACTCCCCTAATATGTGAAGGTTCATACCTGAGCATGTGAGAGTTTGAGAAATAAGAGGATGTAAAACTGTTCATTTCATAATATTATGCTATTCTGTATTTCTGTAATAAAACTTAAAATTCTTATCAAACAACTCGTTCATAAATGATAAGAACTGAAAAAATTATAATTCAGATACAGGTTGTATAACATACTACTGTAACTGAACGAGTTATGTGAGTTATATTTTAATTAAAACTTAGAAATAATTTGGCGGTAAAATGTCCGCCTAATTTTTTAAACAATGTGGAAAAGTCATAATTGTAAAACAATTAACAGTATCTACGAATTTATTGGAACAACTCATAAAAAATGTGTACCTAGATATTAAAAAATCAAAGTAGTGGATGATTATGTGAACTCGCTATTTTAACTATGACAAATAATCGAGCTGATATAATAAACTCGCAAATAATCAATGAATTTAAAGCAATAGAAATGGATTACTTTTCCATCAATATAGGTAGTTGTTGACAGTAAAAAATCGATACATTTTCCTACAGAGTTCTTAAATTCCCACACTAAATAAAATATATCAGTGATTTCAATAAAAATATAGATTAATTTAATGATATGGTTTTTAATATATACGTCTAATAAAATGTTTGTTGATTTAGAAATAAAATATTTGCTAATTTGACAATTAAATAACAAAACGTATTATTGATTTAATAATATCTTTTATCAATGTCTTGGGTAAAATTGTCCAATTGAATACAAATTTATTTGAATTAACAAATTTTTTATTAATTCAATTATAAATATTTTGTGTTCATTTATTTTTGTCTTCTTACTAGAACAAACGCACATTTGTTAATCAAAATAATCAATTTAAACAGAATACTTTTTCAATTTAATAACATATTTTATTATAATGATAAAATATACCTATATTAATTTTAAAAATTACTTATATTAAATTATAACTTACATATTTTGTGCAATTTACAAAATTAATTTGTTATTGTAAACATATTTTTTATCAATTTAACAATATATACATTAAAATAATAAAAATTGTATTATTTCAACAAATATTCGTTTGTTAAAATTTGATTATTGCATATTGTTAATTCTACCAATGATATTTGGTTCAGTGCAAATACCATGTGGTATTCTTCCACATAAAATATCATTAAAGGTTGGAGTTAAAATTATATTATAAGGAAATTTGAATTCTCCATGTATGGGCTCCGTGTCACTTCTCTTACAAAAATGTAAATTAAGTTGACATTTTTACAAACTGTGCCAAGGAAGAAAAAATATTTTTACCAAAAATACCATTATATCTCAACGACTTTCCAGTTAAATTCAGAAGAGTTCAGTTTCCAATAAAAGTTTGTTTTGCAATGTCAATAAATAAAGCGCGAGGTCAGACATTAGCACATTGTGGAGTACATTTGGATAATAACTGTTTCTCACACAAACAATTGTATGTAGCATTTTCTAGAGTTGACCGTTTATACGTTTATGCATTACAAAATAAAATTCTGAATGTGGTAGGTACCTATATCAAGCAGTTTTAACTCAAGTCATTTGTTAGTACATTACTTCATTCAGAGTTCTATCTAGGTATAATAGAACTAATATATAATTTAATTTATATTAATAGATATATAGCGTATATATAATAATATGTTTATAGAATCATTTTTAATAATAATGTGTGTATACAATCATTTTTAAATATCATAAATTAAGTTAAATTACTTATATTTATTTACTATTAATCAACGTCTAACCAGGCAATATTTAAAAAAAAAAATATTATATACAAAAACAAAGATAACAGTAATTAGAATGACAAGAGTATAAACAATATTTTTTAAATAAATAACTGTTAGCAAGGCGAAGCATTTTATGCAATGAATGGTTATTACCATACGATGTGGAGCGGGACGGAATATGAAAAAGAGAATGGTCTCTAGTATGATGAGTAGGAACACGGAAAGAAATTTCAGAGAGAAAATCTGGCACATACAGTAAAGAGTGATATTTAGAAGTGAGGTAATAAAACATCGATCTGCTTCAATACGACGGAAAGAAAGAGTGGGGTTAAGAGACTTGCAAATAAGTGTGTAATATTACAAATAATTACATTTTCGTTCAAAATTGTGCACATCTATAGTAATATATATCTTTCACATTATCACTATAGGTAGGTACTATATTCACAAGTAATATTTAAAAAAAAAAGTGAGATTGTCTTCTATAAATATTATATAAGTAATAGGTAATTTAAATTTAATTTATTAGGTGTTTAAATAATATTTTAATGAATTTTCGATTATTTTTTGTGAACATAGTTTCACCAATGAAAATCATTGATGTGACGTTATCTTAACCATTTATTGAAAATAATATAACTCGAAATTCTTCTGTTGATAAAATAATCATATTGATTTAATATTTACTGACGGGTAATAAATTTAATTATTGATTCAATAAACTCAAACGAAATTCCATTGTAAAACTGTAAAAGACAGTAATTATAATAATATCTTATCTAAACGTATAATATTGAAGTATACCGTCCATCATATTCATATATTAATTGCACTATAAACAAAAAAATTGATATTTTAACATTTCGCTGAATGTCACACCCACATTTGCCGTCTTCAAGCTCAAAATAATCATGATATAAACATAATAAAATAATATGACGTTTATAAGTTGAAAATTAAAAAGATATATTTTCGAGGGAATGTCATAGACTCAAAAAAAAAAAAAAAAAATTATAAAATTATAATTTATTAGGTATCTTATGGTAAACGTATCTGAAGCTTCCTTTGAAGATTATAATGATAGACAACGCATTATATATTTGTATACTTGGCACGCCTGCTGTGAATTTTCTTTTATATTAGGTATAGTCCAAAACACGTCAACCACGTGTAAATAGTAAATAATATGTACAGAATTATGCTGAGTGATTCATTAATTATATTATAGATAACATCGTACAATTAATATTATATGATCGAAATTTTAAAAGTCTATATTGAAAATATAGATGTAAGTATATTTAATTTATACATTTTTTGTACGGTCATCGAACTTGGGTACTCCGATTGGCTCTAATATTATAATATTATATATATATATATATATATATATATATATACGAGTAGGTATGTGTGATTTAAATATATGTAATTATAACTAAAATATGGCCCAGGGGCGTAGCCTGCAAACATTTTTTAACGGGTATAAATTTAGAGTTTGGTAGTTAGGTAACTATAAAATAAACGTGGCCAACATCTATTTGCCTGTAATATATATGTGAATATTGTCGTAGTTGTTAATTCGTCTGATTAACGCGTACGGCAACACAAAATAATAATAGGTACGCACTCTAATGTTTGAAAATACATTTTAACACAGGATTTATAACTCTATTGTCGTTATTATCCTCAAAAGTACATAACTGTTATAAGTACTTATTTCAGGACCTACGTCTTAGCGAATGATCTGGTCTCTCGAAACACTAAAATAATACTCGAGGAATTTTCAGCTATGGGCAGGGTTAGCACAAAGTTAAAACTAAGGCCTAAGGAGTAGACTCTCACGATTAACTCAGGGTAGTTTTAACTAGAATACACCCAAGGTCAATAATGCGTTACCATAAAATAAAATAAAATCGTAGTAAAACTTGGTATAAAACACTTTAATAACATCGAAACACAGAGCACAATGATACGCATAAAACTCCTCGCTCCAGGAGGTTTCTTGCAGGTACCTCCCGCGAGCGAGACAAACTATTAAGCACAATACACATTTTTGGTTTTTATAATCAGATTAAATTATAACAGTGCAACATAAACAATTTTGAATTTAGACGGGGCGCGAGTCGCGTGGTCGATTTGGACTGCATCGGCATATTATATTATATAACTACCTATATACAAATTTGAATATGAACGAATTTTCTATAAAAAATGTCTTTTTCCCTCAAAACTCCTAAAGAATCTAAGACATTATATTAAATTTTTAAAAGGTGGTCAGTAGGAGGAGGAAGTATACAAGACTATCGGATACAGGTAGTAGGTATTTTGAATTTTAAAACAACGATAAAGCGATTCTGAACAGAGCTGAGTATAGTACACATAAAAATACATAGGTATGTACCTAATACTTATAGCAATAACACAATATTATATTGTTAAATATATAAGAATTTTGTTATTTGGCGAAGGAGAAGACAATAAATTCCCTATTATTAAATCATAGAATTTTTAATTTTAAAATAAGAAATAGGGTACAAACAAACACACAAGTATACCCACCACAACCTTACTATATAACCAAATACTAATTAGCTCACGCATTAGTTATACACCTTAGTTCTGTGTTAGTAGCATATTAGTGATAACTGATACACTAAGGCTGGGCATTAATGAGTTAAAAGTTATAACTAAGTTAAAAATCAACTTTATATTAAACGTCGGGTACTTTTTATTCAAATTAACTTTTAATTTTATAAGTTACTTATTAAACTTAATGCAAAATGAAAAATTATCTAAATTTTGTTAAATTTTGTCCCAAGAACATTGTAAATTGTCTTATTAATATAGGCAATCGTACTAGTGCATACCTATGTAATGTACAAACAATTATATATAAACAAATAAATATCTTCTTTTTTTAATTTTCTTATTATTATAAAATAACATATCATGGGATTTTACTGAGAAAGTGAGAAACGATATTTTTTTATCTTTTATATCGTTTATCACAAAATTTTCCAAAAATATACACATCTTTATCCAGTA
>JAIPRL010010433.1:0-15517 GCA_025469235.1 Pemphigus obesinymphae
CGGGTTTAAAAAACGTGTATCACTTTTTCCGGGTTACGGGTTTCGGCTTTAACACGGTTTTAATATTTTGCGGGTTACACGGGTTTTCACCCCGGGTTCAAACCCGTTTTGACTCCCTGGTTTTTTTCATATTTTATGGACCGGACCAGGCTTAAGAAAAAAATCCTTGGACCGGAGTTGTATAAGGTATGAAGTTAAATAATATATAAAATATAATTATAATAATTATATTATTATTAAAAGTTCACAGTTTAACGTTCGTGCAATTAAATCTATTTATATGTCATTTTATCAATAACAGAAACATTAATTTGGAATATTTATAGATTTCGTTGTTACGCACTACGAGAATAGAGGTTTTAGAAGTGCAAAGTTACAATATCTTTCATAATATTTGTAGGAAATAATTTATTGTCGCCGTTTTCAGTTTTAATATACTGTGTACTCCTAATGGCTAATGGGCTGTTACAAAATTGCATAGGCCGGACCGGGCAGTTCCAAGAGAAAAATCCTTGGGCCGGACCTGTCTTTTTATGCACTTGGTTATTTTTTCGGGTTGAAGCTGGGTTTTTTTTTTACAAAATTGTTTGGACCGAACCGGACAGGGATTAAGAAAATAATTGTTGAACCGGGCTGGTCCGAAAATTGTTGGCCCTTTGAGGTTTATATATAATATATAACTATATAAAATATTAAAATATACATTTTTTTTTGTACATTTGTGGAAAATGGTCAAAAATTATTACTATTTTGTTTTTATAATAAGCATTAAAATCTTATTGTCAAGCATTATAGAGTAAAAATAAACTATCTATTGGGCAAAATGTGAACCACCATTAATCGCGATTTTTTGTTATTTTTTTTTCAATGCTTAAGAAACTTTGATTTTTAAGAAAAAGTTACACCTGTATTTCTTGTCTTCATTTGATTAATTAAGGAAATAGGAAAAAAATATAAAATATAAATAGGAAACATAGGAAATATTATGTTAATGAAATTTCGAATCGCAGCGTTTAAGTTAAATTCAGGAGTCAAAACACCTATTGCTAAAATTAAAGAAAATTATATTTTCGAGTCCACCTCGGAGCTATTTGGTATTGTATATGTCTTTTAACAAAAAAGTGACAACAGTTTAAGTTTTTCTAATTAGTTACATCTTCTTGATAGGATGATATTTTACAATGAGACTCCATGATGTTCTAGAAAATAATTTGTTATATATATTTAGTAATGGATATTTCAGTTCTAAATTTAACTTAAACGCTATAATCCTCACTTTAATTATCGTACTTTTTTGTATATTGCTCATTAACGAGAAAATTATACCAAAATTCGTATAAAATTTGATTGAAAATGTACAAAAATTAAGTGCAGTAATTATGTTTATGTATATGTGGATGACACAATATTTATAGTATATGACATGTTGAAATTTTAAACTTTATACAAAAGTTGTATCTGTAGATTATAAACACATTTTATAGAATTATGTTAAAATTTTAGCGTAAGTATTCTATTTGCATTTTGTATTATTAATTTTGTTTGTTTATTTGAATTTTGAATAATATAATCAAGTTTGTCTACTTGGTACGACGAGATTTATCTCAAAAGTTTGACGAAGGTACCTATTTGTTTCCAAACTATTTTGTCATTTACATATTATATACCATATCGTTTGATAATAATGATTATACGTACCAAAAATAATACCTTCGTCAAAATTATTCACTGCATCGAAAATTATATTTTAATGAAATTAAAATTCCAAACCAAATCTAAAATTCGGATTTAAATAAATTGCAAATGGTTTTGTTGTATCATAAAAACAAACACGAATCGATACAGTGATAATAACGACAAATTTTAGTATTAAACATATATGACTTTAACTTCCTTTTAAATAATAAAAATAACACTATAACCAATCCAACACAATATATATATATATATCTCCGATATTTAATTCATTATAATATAGTCTAGAATTATATTACATTTAAAATGTAGTATGTTTTAAATTTAGTATGTAGTAATAGTTATATCGATACAAATAAAGTTTTTTTTAAATTTTTTCAACTCTGATTGGAGCTAGGGATCTATTGGATTTACACTGATGTTTAAACTTTTCAGGTTTTAGGAAATTTGATATAAAACGCTTCTTTGATAGTAAATTCATTCTAGTTAGTATTTTAAAAAAGTCAAAAAACTAGCTAAAAATCAGAAAATAATAAATTATACTGAATTTTGCTCAGAATTACTTTTTGAACGAACAATTTATATTCCTTTAAAATAATAAGGTTACTATCCTGTCGGTGAGGTGGAATAACTTCCAATATCTGAAATGCTTGGCGTATATATGGTAATATCTGACGGATATTTTTTCGATTCTGATCCGTATGAGCAACAATATGTAGGTATGGAAAAATATAAAAATTAAAATAATATTATTTTAATCTCTGGAAAGCGAAACGGATTTCTATCTAACTTAACAGCCTTTCTTAATAGGTAACTGAAATAGAATATTATGTAAAATTGCAATAATATCTCTTAACCCTTCTATAATATATTATAAATTAAATTTAAATATTTAAGAATATGTATGTAGTGGTATAACATATTAGATATATTAAAAATATTCTTGTATTTTTTTTTTTTTAGTTGTATTTCGTTAGTTAGTGTATTTTTTCAAACTTATTAATGCACCATTAGATGTATTTTAAGTCTATGTTCATGTAAGTTTAAGTTAAAAAAGAATTCGTTTTGGTGTTATATTACATATACAATAGAATGATGTCGTCGGGTCATATAAAATGAACGGGTTTTTTTCATATACATTGGCATATAATTGAAGATTTTTGTCTACCAGACGTTTGTAATTAAATTAATTACGTTCGTCATGCTTTCGCGCACATTGAAGGTGTTTATTTCTGCACTATGTAACGATGCGTATGTAATAATAATGCAATGTTACTGGATTTTTTTATTAACCTTATGTGTTAAGAGTTCATCTGTAAGATAAATTAATTCCAAAGATTCATATCTGCAATATAGACGATGAACAAAACTTTACGAACGATACACAATTTAATAGTTAATATCACCAAAAACACCATCCATCATCCAAAAAACCAATTGGCAACAAAAAATGTATTTAATCCCTAAGTTTAATATTATTGATAATGGAAACCATTTATTAACTTAATTAATATTAGATATACATTTTTAAAATCCAGATAGGATCCAGTGGATGCATACAGTGGATGCACTTCGAATATGAAAGAAATGATAAAAATGAAGAAAAACGATTTTAAGCAGAGATTTACTGTATAATATATATATATAATAAATAATAAAATAATACATAACCATACACTGTGATAATTTCCAATTATTAGATCTAGTTTTTTTTAATTAAGTACGAGAAAATAACTCGTTTATTTCCGTTTATCAGTAATTTTATATTACTTGTTTTTCGAAAAACTACCTACATAAATTATCAACTAGACAAAATGTTTTATAGAAAATGGATACATATGTAATGATTGTAAAATCGATCGGAAAGTTGTTTTCGAGAAAAAATATTATAAAGTAGGTAGCAATTATAATGCCATCAAAAAAACTCCAAAACTTCTACTCCACTTATTCTACCTAATCAGTATATCAGTGAAAAACCAAATAAATCTAGTCTATATAGACATTTTGAACTAACAATTATAAAATATATTATACTCTGTAGAAGTTTCAAGCTTTTAGATAAATTTTATTCTGAATTTGTAAGAGAAACTTTTACTTTGAAAACTTAAATTTAGATGAAAATAGCCGGTCAGTAGACAGGCACGTAACAAGTGGGGGGCTATTCATTTTTAGCCCTCTGCCACTTAAAATTTTATAGAGATGTTCCTCAGTGAAGGGTAGGGCTTAAAACCGTTCACTGGGTTTTCCCGTAAACCGGTTAAAAACCCATTTTTTGAGAACCGAAAACCACTTCCCGATTTTTAATAATCGGCAACCGGTAACCTAAAATATAATTTTGGAGTTGTAAATTTACCGGTAATCGTTTTATGTCATTACTGGTAATTGTAACGTAACCGATAACCCTTTTTTTTAAAAGTAACAAAACAGCTAACCCATTTCTAAGGTACAAAAAAAACCATTATTTATATTTTATTATATTATAAATATTATTTATTTTAATTATCATCATTTTTATTTCGTATTTAGTATTTATAACAATTTATTCTTTATTTTATAATACCTATTATTGTATTATAATATGATATTCAATTATTATGGGTACATTAGTAGGTACATATATATATATATATATAAATATAATACCTATCATATAATATATATTATATATGTGATATGCTCTTGGGTTGTCAGTCGTCACTAATGATACTGTTCAAGTAAATTACAAATTGTAATAAGTTTTAAAGTATTTTTACCATTTATAGGTGCCCATCATGATTTGGGGGGGGGGGGCTCAATGGAAGGACGTGTCTCTCTTCTGAAGAATTTCAAAAACTATGTACTCATAAAATGAGATTTCTGTAAAAAATGTGGGTAATTTATTTTAAGATAATATCAGTATGAAATTATTATCTGATTAGATTCACCATTGGCGCTATTATGCAAACTTTATAAATATATTTCTTGTATTGTCCCTTATTTGAATTTTTGAAATATTTATTAGAATTTTGAATTAATTCATGGGGGTGAGATTTATCAAACCATATGGCCACAGCATCTGGGAATATAAATTACTTAATTAAATAAAAAGAAAAAAAATATTTACTCGTTCGTTTTGATAAATTAGAGAATTGTTCTCAAAAAGAAGCCACATTAGCTCTGAAAATTCCACAGCCTACGTTAAACAAAATTTTGAAAAATCTTATAGAAATTGTTGAATATGGAGAACAAAATTTGCTTCTTTCTCAAAAATGGAAACGAAATGGACAAAATATCGATGTAAAAGAATCTTTGTTACGATGGTTTCAACAAGCTAGAAATTAAAATTTACCGGTCCTTAATTCTATTTTAGAAGAGAAAACTATAAAATTGTTTTATGGAATCAACCGGTTAATAAAATCAAAATGATCTAAACCAATGTGATCACATTAAGCGGAACTCACTGTATATTTCAATAAATATACGGATCATATATAATAATCAATGATATAACTAATCTTATATTTTTGATGTCTTAATATCTCATACTATCTCAAAACCTATCATTATATCAAAAGTTTTTAAATTTTTATAAAGAAAAAAAATTTACAAAGATTTTTATGATTATTTGAAATTGATTATAAAAACTCACGATTAACCTTGTATTAAATTTTTAGGTCTTAAAACCTAAAACTAAACCTTTTATGAATAATTGCTATAAATATTCCAAAATTGAGAAAATGTCGTCGAAAAAAATTTATGTTGATTTAGTATTTAAATATATTTTTGGTGAAAATTTCAGGTCACTATGTTGATAATTTACGATATAACAGAGAAATAACCATAATCGTTTTAGCCGAAATTGTGTTTTTACCGTTTTTATGTAATTTTTTGGTGGTTTTTTTTATGCGTTAAAAAACTGTTAGAAAAATAAAATGACCTCCATAAAGTACCAATTAGATGCAATTTTCTACCGGAAAATGGTACTACATATCATGATTTTTATACAACAAATGTATACGGAATAAAACATAAAAACATAAAAACATAAAAAAAAAAAACGAAATAAAACAAATCATTGTAAATTCAAATACATTTTTGCTTCAACTAATAAAAATAATCTAAAAAATTATAATTAAGAATTTTAGTTTATTTAATTTTGTAAAAATGTTAAACAAAATTCCTATATATAACCCTAAGTTGGAAGAATGACTATAAATGTTATCACGCCGAAAAAATACTAAATTACATGTTCATCGTAAATTTTAAGACTGTATACAATCGTTACTTCGGAATGAAAATGAAACAACAATGTAATCGATTTGGGCAAAATCGTGTTATTAACGTAGTATTATTTAGTCTTTTTTCCTTACGCTATTATCGAAAAAGTTAAAAAAAACCTTCTTTTTCAAATAAAATCCTGGTCAAATTTTCTACTTGAAAATGGATACGTAACGATTGTATCTAATCATCCAATGGAAAAATTGTATTTAAAAAAGAAAAAAATAAACATCATTGTAAAACCATACTATAGCTCGTTCCGCTCAGAATCTAAAATTTAAAACATCATTGTAAAACCATACTATAGCTCGTTCCGCTCAGAATCTAAAATTTAAAAACGAATTATTATTATAAAGCCAATATACACTTTCGTTCCTTGGCTCAATTGGAGAATCTAAAAGTAAAAGTATAATAAAAACTAATTTTTCACTTCGGCATTTATTTGTCAATGTAATAAAAACAGTTCGAACGAAAGCAGACGCAATAACATATTATTTTAATAATATGAATCTATATGAAATTATAGATATCTTCTGCATAAATGGATCGTTTAAGCATGCATAATTATTATTATTATGATTAATTGTTAGGTACAAATCTAATTATAATGTAATTTGTTAAATTGATTACATGTAGGTACGTAATAATATTAATGTATGAAATGTTTAATTAAAACCCCGTAATAATTACATAAAGCCATTAAATTCATTGTATATTGATAACATTTGATTGCTAATATGAGCAAAAATTTAAGCGTTCAATATTCGTATCGTTCTAATGTAGTAATGTTATTATATAGTTAATATTATATTGTATTGCACTGATGTGATACACTTCTATTGTAAAACATGTGGAAAAAAAAGTATTGTTACAAATGCCCATTATACATTTCGTTTTTTATGTAATAATCATTATACGGTGTATTTTGGTATAAGATAATACTTAAATTTAGGAACATAATAAACATGATCCTTAATGAGTATAGTATCTATATAATATATAAGTACTTAATTTTGTCATAATATATAGAATAGGTAGTGACTTTTTTTTTTTTTTTTTGAAAAAGAAGGCATTATTTAATAATAATTATTTGGAAAAGTACCTATTTACATTTTGGAAAAATTTTAAAACTTTTAAACATAATTTCGGAAACTTATTATTGTATTCATGAATGAATATTTCAATATAGTCCTATAGTTTTCATGCTTGTCGATGTAAGTATATCATAATAATTATTAAAACTATTGACATTTTTAATTCGAAACCAATATTTTTTTATTTCTGGAACGTATTAAGATATTTTATAATTATTTTAAATATTTTAAACGTATATTTAATAAAAGCCCAATATTAAGTAAATAGGTAATTAAATAGATAATAAAGAACATACAATAATAGCATAATATAGATACAATTATTTTATTACCGTAACGTATACATACCTATGTGATAAAATTAGATTTACTAAGGACTATATTTTTTACATCTGTTAATTTATCTATACATTTTTTAAGTGACCTGTATTTCCACGTGATCCTGCGAATATGTATTTGTAAACTGGACATATTGTTGGTTAATTAAATCGAAATAATAAAGTCTTACATAAAAAAGGTTTTTTCAAGTAGAAAGACGTAAATTTAAGTAAATATACAGCTGAAATAATTTTTACAACATAAATACAAATTGAAAACTCAGAAATGCATTTTTCAAGTAATCCACAATAGATAAATAAATGTATTCTAACTGTTACTTTCTTTGAAGATATCTCGGAAATTTCGCAGTAGTTTTGTTAAGAATAAAGAAAAACTACCAAAAATAAAATTGAAAATTGTTTTAAATCGGAAATTATACCTATCCAACTTCGCTCGGAATCTTTTTTTCAAATTCAATAATTTAAATCTTAGCATTACTATCTAAAATAATAATAAAACGCTATCCTGTCCTAGAACTATAAGGACGATGGAACAATTTCCATACTTACCACCTTTATATGGAAAAATATTTCAAATCGTTAATTAATAATTTTTTTTAGTTTAGATTTTGAGCGGAGTAAAGTAGCTAGTGGTTCTACAATGATGTTTAAATATTTTATTTTTATCATATTTACAACAAAACTTTTTGATTAGAAAATTTGATCTTATAGGTGACATATATACCTACCCATTTTCCAATAGCAAATTTAATCTAGTATTTTATTTGATATTTTCAAGCGGATATTTTTAGCATTTTTTTATTTTGGTTTCTCTTTTTCCTCTCGTCACAAAAAAAAATTTATTTAAAATTTGAAACTTTCACAGAGTATAATATAATTTACTACTTTACGTACGACAATAAATTATTAAACATTTCATTTTGACAGTAATGGTTGTGACTATTATATACCAAACTTTGCTCAAAATCGTTTTACCAAGAAAAAATATAATTTAATAATTTATTATTGCATTAAAATCCAATATAAATATATATCCCGCACCATTCAGTATTCTCCTGTGCTTCCACTCCTACCGACTGATTTAATTACATTAAATATATTTGTATTGCGTTTTTAAAATATTAAAATTTTTGTTTGTATTTTAAATATCATATGCGATAATAATATTAGGTTAAAAGTCTTACCAATATTAAGATCAAATATTCTGTGGTTAATTGTTCACATATTTTTTATGAAAATTTTCATTATAAATCATTAAAAAGACAGATCATTATATATTGGAAAATTGTAATATCTACTTCAGCTCTTACTATTACTTTACTCAATCATTCTTTCTATGTAGGTACCAGCTGTCTTACTATATTTACCATATTCATCATAAAATAATAATCGCTTTAACTATAATAATAAAACAAATGAAATAGGTATGCACTAATGATTTACATGGTAAATTGTATTGATTAATTTGAAATGAAATTAATTTTCTTTTTAATGTAAATCGTCTTATATCTAATCAAAAATTTACACTTTCCTATTTGTTGTATTTTATCATTATTATTTTCCGGTCATTTTTTTCAGTGTAATGACTTAATTCTATTCAATATTAGGTTTATTTTAAATTTTTTAGGAATAGGATGGTTTATAATAATTTTATTTTTTATTTTGATACTTGGTCTAGTTTTAAATGACTTGAATAATTTGTAAAATAAAAAATATGTATATATATATATATATATAAATAAAGTAACAGCTATTTAAAAGTTTTTCTATAAATAATAATTTAATCAATAACGTTTTTACTATTTCTAGTCGATTTAATTATAATTAATTGCATAATTTAAGTTTATTAGTTTTAAGTCCATAATTATGTTATAATAATACGTTAATGTTGTCAGGTACTTCATAAGACTGTCTTTTTGTTAACTCATTTATTGGTTGAATAATGAACCATGCATAATAAAATATACCACAATATATCTATTAAAGGGAAATAATGATGATGTAAATATTTAAGAATAAAATACAATAGTGTGAAAATGTTACAATATATAAATATTTTTCAAAATATAATACCTACATAATACATACACGGTAAAATATAATAATTTAAAATTAAAATAGATAGAGCTAGAAAAGTAGTCGAAATCAATTTAGATAATTTCGATGGAAAATTAATAGGACTTACAGTAGAAAACTAAACACCATATTGTGATAACTTATTTTTGTACTTACAACAATACGAACTCCTATAAGTGATTTTAGACTAAATACCAATCACGAATAGCGCTTTTTTGATATTTTAATAATTTTTCATTTATATTTATAGACAAGTGTAAAAATGCATATTATTACGATAATTATTAGGAAATATACATATCAAGTCTTGTGGTATTCAGTATTTAAAATAGAAATATTGAACATGTTTTAATGTGACTATAATAATTTTAATGCGTTTGTTAATATATTTAAATTAGAATCAATATAATATGAAGTAGGTATATAATTATATGAAACAGATATAGAATGGAAAAGTATAAAATATATATGTATATTCCGAGTAAATAATAAATTATGTGAAACGTCATAACGTGTCAACTATAATTCCATGTAGGAATATAACATTATTCGCTTGAGAAATGTGAAACAGTTAAGGTAGTATATCCTTGGTGATAAATTTTAGAAAATATAAAATATACGGTTCACACTAATAGCTAATTTAAAAAACGGCGGCGATTAAAAATTATGTCAAATGAATACAATTTTACAATTTTGATTTTAAAAAACACAGTGAGAAAAACAATTATTAGGTATTGTAAATGCATATAAATTATTGTAAATGTAAAATATGTTTGCTAATTTGAACTGTGATTGATTTATTTGAACTAAGTATAAAATATGTATTAGTATCAGGGGCACCCACAGAGGTTTTTTAAATTCATATTTAGGTATTAAAAATACACCATTCTTATGTATTATTTTGTTAATTGTAAATTTTAATAGGCTAAATATTACGATATTTGCAAAATAAAATATTTACATGTGCCTATGACCACTAAAATAATACGATAATAATAACAACTGAGTAGTTAAATGAAATATGTGAAAAAACTCATCCCGGGTAGATATATCGATGTTCAATTATTATCGTGTGTTAAATTTGATGATCCAGACACAAGACTGTATTTTAAATATGAGGTAACCATTAAACGTGTCAAGCTCAAACACCAGTACAAATGTTCAAATAGGTGTACTAAATACTGTAAGTTCAAAGTAAAAAAATATGTAAATATAAAAAAAAAATCACAAAATTTCTCAGCAACGCGACGTAAAATTGGCAAAATATTTTAATCACTTTCAAATTCAACATAAAAACAAATTGTTAAAATAATAATTATTAAAAACGTGATATAAATATAAATTGATTATTTAAGTTTAAATTGTGATACGAGTCAATATTTTATTTAAATTTGTATTCAATATTGAATTTTTAATATAAATAAAATGTGTTTTACAGTAAAAAAAAAAAATTCACATTTTAAATATTTAGTTAAAGTAGGTATATATTAAATTAATTATGAAATAATTATTAATCATCGGTACCAAATAAATATATTTATTAGTAGGTATGTTTAATGAATTTTAAAATTTCAATATTTGGTTTTCATTCAGATTTCACTATTTATATAAAACAACTATATTATTATATGACTTTTATTAACTGTATGTCAACAGTGTATGTGTACCTATATATAGATAGTGTCATGATTTGTGATTTTAGTCTCAATTTCTAATTGGTCCAGACCAATGCATATCTATACTTGCGTATATTATCTTCATTATAGGGACTAATCATTAAATTTAGCATTAATATCACAAATGCTTGAACTAAAAAAGCCACTCAGAATATTAAAGGTTTATGAAGTTGGTCCGAATGACATCCAATATTAAAAATGACACTATTTGACACCTCACCTAAGATAGAAAAAACACCATCTTAACACCATTAGTCCTTATTTTAGATACAAAACACCATTTTCCATTGCTTCATCATAATAGCAGGTCATGGTCGGTCTCCACATCAAATTATAATGCACAATTTCTATCCCGGATATTATATAAAATGTAAAAATCAATTTTGTATAGTCCTTAAAATAAACTCTTGAGTTCACTTTATTGGTCATTAATTAGGTACTTAAATATATAAAAAAAAAATGTTTACATTGAATATTTTTAAAACATCATATTATTCCAAATTATTAAATAGGTATTTTAAATTGTTATTTTATATTATTATACACAAAATGTTGATAAGTTAGGAGGGTTAGACGTGTCAATGTTGCATCATTTTTTTGAAGATTTACACTTAGAAAAACAAAATTACACACACTTCACAATATTAAATTGCCATACTACATAATAATTCAATTTTAGTTAAAAAAAATTATTTCAGCTAATTTTCTAGGATATTGTGGAAATCCATTTTTGATATTTCCATAGAATAATATAGTATCTATAGTATGTACGTTAAATCGAATACTTCGCACCTACTTATTATTTTCTGAAATGTAATGTATTTTTAATTTTTATATACATATACATTCTATATTACTCCGTACTCATATATTCCTAAATAATAGAACATTTATTAAACTACTTAAAATGAAACGATCTAAATTCTGTAAAATAATTTAAATCTATCAATGATCAGTGTTTTGTCTACGGTCTTGTAGAAATATTTATTAAATGGGTCAGTTTTTAAGAACATATAAAAATAAAAATTCAAAATATCAGAAATCAATATAATATTTATAGTTGAAATATCAAAAGTTTATTTCCATAATATCCTAGAAAAAATGCTGATAAACTTAATTGCTACCTAATAATATTTTTATAGAATTAACAATATGAAAAATATTATCATTAAACATTGGTTTTTTTTTTTTTTTTTTAATTTTGTTATTACTTAAAAATAAAAAGTTTGTTCAAAGTTTAGGTAATTGTGTTTTAGTAATAAGTTGTAGTAATATTTAAAATAGACTTAAAATGAGGTTGAAATACATTTTGCACCAACTGAACACATTTTCTGCGGACTCCCCTGATAAGTATGTTAAAATATAAAATAATAAATGTATAAAAATAAGTATAAATGAGTGAAAACAAAATCGAATTGAAATACGAAAAGTACGAAAACGAATATTATTAATAAATCAAAAAATATTTTAATATGAAATGCAAGTTTTAATAGCAACTATATTTATTCATTATTAATAAAAAGACAGATGCCCAAAAGATAATATCACATTTATAATAAAATATAATATATAATAATATTAATATATATAATATATCATATATAGTGTATAACAAGATCAAGATAATCTTATTATTTGACAATAAGTGTGTGGATTTAACGATAATTTTATTGATTCAACTGAATATAGTACCTATCTATTTCATGAAAGTTAAAATAAATTTTTTTTTAAATGCTGCCTATAAAGTATAACAATAATTATTATTAATATAGGTTTTAGAGAAAGTCTATAGTATCCTTAGATACTCTCCCCTCGTATATTTTATTATTTTATTAGAATCTTTACGTGTGATTCTATATAATGTCACAGAACACTACAGAAGCATCAAATCCAATGATAAGAAATTTTTGTGTTCAAATTGTGCTCAAAATTCTCGAGTACCAGATTTTTTTACGTTTCCCCACTGGCCTATCAAAATAATCGTTATCAGATAAATTTGTTTGGTATCAAATTTTGTTGGTATCACGATTTAAGATAATATGATTAACCCATCCATATTCAGTCATAATAGTGACCAACAAAGTTAATCTAACATACGAGTATGATCGACGTAAAACAAGCGTTCCAAACGGTTTAAATAATAGCTTCTATTATCACAGTACCCATATTCTTCGATATTATTATCATTATTTTAAATCATGTTAAAACTTTCACGTTGGTGAATGGTGATATGATAATATATATCGGTGATTCTGATTTGAAGTGATACAAGCGATAGTAGACAGTAGTACGTAAATCATCTGTTTTCCGATTTTGAATTAACTTTGTAAAAACGAAAAAATTATCATGAGCGGATGTGCAACCATATTATCTTTAAATCGCAGTTTTCATCTAAGAGACATACATGTATGATTAAAAATGAAGCCAATATGGCAGCTCAGTATATATTTCGAGGAATTTTCACAGAATCGTTTTCAGAGTCGTGACGTAGGCCTGATAACATTATCAAAATATTATTGCGTTATCAAATACATTATAGTACAATTATAATAATATATAATTATTGGGAGCCCGTTAATTTTCTACACGATACAATACCGTCGACTATAACGCGCACGTATCGCTACCTGCAATGGCTATACCGTACAAATGATGACCTCTTCGCGGTCCAATATTATGCTTTCGCCGGGAAAATGCAGGACGATAACAATCGTGCCCACACAATATTATCCACAATGAACTTCCAGCTGTATGTACGGTGACAATACAATGATAATGTAATAAAATATATACGACGACTATATCACATTATACTACATCGGTAATTACTGTTATTAAACGATCGTCAAACTTCCGTGACCGAATAGGATTTTCATTTTATTCTAAACGTCATTATTCGGCTTCGACGAGTTCATTAATAATATTACTATTATTATTAGCGTAGTCGTCTTGTACAGTGTATATTATTATATAGTGCTCCTGTACATGATCATTACGACTGTCAATTGTGCGATAGCAATAATATAGTACAGACGTTTCTAATAATTTATTATATATACTATATATTACAGAGAGATTATTCAGACCGGAAAGAGTCCCTTTCGCCGGTAACATTTATATCTATGTATTCACGTTATCAAACAATACGCCCGACACTACAAAACCAATATATACTTTAACCGGGTAACATTATGCACGCAGACACAAAGTATAAGTTATATTCACAGTATATTATATAATAAATCGGACAGCCCGTTGCATTCCTATGCATTACGGTAGAGTCTCGTTAATCCGGACCCAACTATAGTCCGGACATCCGGATAGGTAGGTAATCCGGATGACCTTCAAAATTACACATTAGTACAATAAAACCAATATACTTGAAATTTTAATAAATAATAGATTACGTTATAATAGTTTGGTTTTATTTACTCTAAATCGATATGCGAGTTAACAATGTTGGTTTAGGTTGTAGTGTCAGACCAAAAATGTAATTTTTACCATAAAAACATTAGTTATAACTTAGGTATATCCATAGACCATTTACTTACTACTACTTAAAGTAGTAGGGGTAGTAACATTTTTAATTTGAATTTATGATAGCTGCACTGAGTAAAATAATAATGAATTCGTAATCTACTGTAGTATAAAAATCTGTGATTTTAGTCATTTCAAAAGATTTATGACTTAGTAGACCTACACTACCTCTGTAATTTGTTATCAGTGTCCATTCTGATTATTATATTCTGTTCTCGGTCGAGTTCTCGTAGTGCACCGATAAAAATTACCCTGTGCTGGGGTATCATCTTGGACCCGCCTTAACATTGAAATAAATAAATAACCTACATTAAACACTGTTTATAATAAGTAATGATTAGGGCTCGGGACTTCTTGCATTTGCATATTCTTCGATAATGGTTATAGAATACTAAAAATGAGATATAAATTTGTTTTGGGAAATTACGAACTTAAATACGAATATTTATTTTGCATATTATTGCATATTTAACCGTGTTTTAGACTAAACGCATATTTAACAAATTTTAGCAATTTATTGCTTTTTTTTAGCATATTTACGTAACTCTTTTGGCCAAATTGATTATTAGTCAGCTAAATCGTTGCTGAAAAATGATAGAGAATAGATTAAGATAGCTCGGGCATGTATTAAGGAGGGAAGAGACTGAGGCAGTAAGATTAGTAAGGGAAATGCATGTTGTTGGTAAAAGGGGGAGGGGAAGACCGAAAAAGAGATTAGGGGGATGTAATGGCGAGTGATATGAGGAAGGTGGGAGTAAGTGAAGAAGATGCGGGAGATAGAGTTAAGTGGAAGTGTAGGACCAGGGTGGCCGACCCCAAATAGTTGGGAGAGAAGGCGAAGGAG